>PVKS010011434.1:0-56676 GCA_004027875.1 Aplodontia rufa | reverse complement strand
AGCCCCCCAAGATATATTCTTAAGAATAAAAAAACCCACAGTGAAGATTATTACAGTTCATATTTAAAACAAAAAAGGTGAGACAGACTAAAGATGCATGTGTGTATCCCTGTATATAGAGAGAATCTCTGTGGAAGGACATACAAATTACTATTCAAAGTGGTTGCCTCTGGGAAGAAGATGGGAAACTGCATGTTAGAATCAGGAAGGAGTCTCAATTTTCATTGATTACTCTTCTGTAGTTTGACTTTTTAAAACATAATATACTACTTCAAAAATAAACTTATATTTTAAGGTATTCTTCAAAAACAAATATTCTGTTCCATCAGTTCCCAGAAACTACTCTAATATTCCAGTGTCAACATTTGGACAGAACCATCTCTTCCACCAAGAGGAATCAGAGGGCTGGGATAGAGAAGTTTCTTAGCATGCATAAGGCCCTAGGATTGATCCCCAGCTCTGGGGAAAAGAAAAGAAGGAAGGAAAGAAGAGGGAGTGGGAGAGAGGCACGGAGAAGAGAGGAAAAGGAAGGGAAGGGAAAGGAAGAAAGAACGGAAGGAAGAGCTGGGCACCATGACTTATGCCTGTAATCTCAGCAGCCAGGGAGGCTAAGTCAAGAGGATCACAAATTCGAGGCCAGCCTCAGCAACTTAGTGAGGCACTATGCAACTTAGTGAAACCCTGTCTCAAAATAAAAAATGAAAAAGGCTATCGACGTATGTGGTTCAGTGGTTAAGCACCCCTGGGTTCAACTCCCAGTACCCACAAAACAAAACACTTTGTGATGCGACATAGCCAGTTTTTCTCCCCAAGAAAACATGGGTCACCATACACATATTAGTCCCTAGCTGATTTAGGAGGGGAAATGCGCTAAAGCAACGCATATGCCAGATTTTTCAGGTTAGTCCCCACTTCAAATACTCTTCTTGTTTTCATACTATGCATTCATGTACCAAATTAACCTGTAACATTTCTCCACCATGTGGAGGTAAGATCAGAAGCTATTGCTTCTCAAAATGGAATTAACCAGGACAAACAGAATCAAACAAGAACAAATAAATACCCAAGATTATCAGTCTGCAGCAGAAGCCATGCCTACGGGACTGTAAATCTAGAACTGTGTGAACTGATTATACCTCAACAGTACTTCTCTACCTCTTCAGAAAGACAGATGATGGGTGTAAATATCCCCGCTTCTTAAAAAAGTGAACTGAAGTGTGAAGGCCGCAATCCATTTCTACTTAAGCTTAAATAAAGATCATGTAAAAGGCCAGTGAACTGCTACTTCTCTGGATTTCAAGAACAAGCAAAGTAGCAGATGAAGGTTGTCACTGAGGTCAAAGAATTAACCACCTCAAGTTGCCAAGGCGCCTACTGCTAAGGGAGCTATGGAGAAGAGCTGCTGCAGCCACTGCGGTCTGACCCCCAACATCCTCGAGTCTCCTCTCCCCACTATCAGAATCTCAACGTTAGTCAAGGTTCCACCACCCCGAGAACATGACCCCATCCTGCTTTGCAGTTCAGAAACACATCTGTCCAGAAGAAATCAAGCTAGCCACAGCAACCCCACACGCCCATGCTATGCATGGTCATCAGACGCAGCCTCGCCTACGTCTCTTACGAGCCAGTCACCTGGGAAGCTTCTGGGAAGTGTTTCACTCCTCAAAAAAAAAAAAAAAAAAGGCTTGAAAATACAAGAGAATCAACAGGGGGAAAAACTATTAAAAAACAGAAAATGGCTTTAACATTAATAAAAGACATCAGGTACCAAAAGCTTTCATACAAACAATGAAAAACTTCAACCAGAAATGTGTTAAACGTATTGGAAGAAAACACTACTGAAAGAGAACATGAACAAATGGAGGGGAAAATCCCATGTTCCTGGATAGGAAAATAAGGATTTCAAGATTCAAGGCAATCCTAATTTTTTATTTATTCTTATTTTATTTTATTTTTTTAAGAGAGAGAGGGATAGTGAGAGAAAAGAGAGAGAATCAATTTTATTTAGTTTTCCACGTGGCCTTCGTTGCTCTGACGCTTCGTAGTGTATGTGGTGCTGGGGTTCGAACCCACATCCTTGCGCATGCCAGGCAAGCACTGTAACCACTGAGCCACCGCTCCAGCCCCTGCAATCCTAATTTAAAAAAAAAAATGAATTGTTTCCCCCTTTTGGGATGTGGATCAGCAGACTGTAGAGTTCGTTAAAAAATAAAAGAAGCTTTTAAAAAGATGTTTGATGACAGGAAACTAATTCTATCATGTATTAAACTGAAAGTCTCTCAGTATTTAAAAAATGTGGTACTAGCACAGAAGAACCAATGCAACACATCACCAAGTCCAGATACAGTCCATACGAATGCACTGTACGACACAGCCAGAACCTCACATTTGAAAACGAGGCAATGACCTATTCAATAAAAAATATAATCAGACACAAAAAGTGGGACTGAAAGGTAGAGGGGTAAGGCAGGCTTTATATTCTGTCAATTAAATTCTAAATGGATCAGATATTTAAGTTATAAAAAAAGTACTAGGAAAAAACAGGAGAAATACTTTGTAACCTTGGTTCACTATAATTATATGTAGTAGTTATAAAAACTCTACTACAATATTACTGTACTGAAACTATCTTATATATTAGTTTGGAGAAGGATACAAAAGTTTTAAAAACTCCCCGTGGGCAAGACCACAGGGAAAGAGGCAATCACATAAGCTGCTGGCACGAATCTAAACTGTTTCTTGCCTTCTGAAAGGCAACCTGCCAAATGTTTTCCAAATCACCAATGCACATACCTCTGACCCAGCCATCCCACTTCTAAGGACCCATCTACAGCTTATGCAAAATTTCTTACATATCCATTTATTCACTGCTACGATTCCATAAGAGAAAAAGCTTGAGAATGTACCTATTAATAGGAGACTAATTAATGGTATATGTACACACAAAATATTCTAAGCCTATAAAAACTGTTCACAAGGGGCTGAAATGGTGGCTCAGTGGTTATGGCGCTTGCCTGGCATGCGCAAGTACATGAATTCAAATCCTAGCACCATGTAAACAACAAAATCTCGGGATAACAAAACCCACATGAAAAACTAAGTAAAACTGATTCTCTCCCTCCCCAACCCCGCCCCTTTCTCTTTAATTAAAAAAATAAATAAATAAAAACAAAACACTAAACACAAAACCTTATGTCCTATAAATGGGAAAAATCTCCCAAGATATTTGGTCAGGTGACAAAAGAATGTTGTAGAACAGTATATATAAATTCTACCACTTATGTGAAAGATGGAGGAAAATAAGAAAATATATTTGCATGCATTGATAAATGCTTAAGAGAACTCTGGACAGATTGGCCAAAAATTATTAACAGTGATAAATTTGTTGAGAAGTGGGGGACAGTGGTTAGTATCTTCAGTGAATCCTGCTAAGCACTTTTTAGATTTCTTAGCCATATGAATATCTACATTGCACAAATATCCCCTTCCTGCACTAATGGCATGCTTGGAGTGTGCCTTCAAGCTGCTACAGCTAGCCTGAGACCAGGAGAGGAGAGAGTCTGAAGAGGAAAGCAAAATGAAGAGTATCAAGAACCAGGACCCTGGGCCAGGTGCAGTGACGCACAGCTGTAATCCCAACTACTATGGAGGCTGAGGCAGGAGGACCACAGGTTCCAGGCCAGTCTTAGCAACTTAGAAAGACCCTCAGCAATTTAGTGATGCCCTATCTCAAAAATGAAAAACAAAAGGAGTCGGGGGTGTAGCTCAGAGTTAAAGTGCCCCTGGGTTCAGTCCCTAGGGCCAAAGACACAAGAAAAAAAGAACCCTGATCCTGGACGACGTCACTGGACTGGTAAATTCATTGACCCTTTTTCTGCTTTAACTTGGAACTTACTACAAGGAATGTTTCCTTTATCTAAGTCACTTTGAGCACTTAGGAGTCCCTTGTGGCTGAGGGAAGTACAGATTAGGGTCGTGAGCTAAATCCAGGGGCCCACTTAATTGCTGGTGAAAGCAAGCAGAATAATACGCAACACCGTCTTTCTTCAGACCCCGTGCTAAGTCCTTCTAGAACTGCTTCCGAAACACTTCCTTCTGGCCCTGACACACACACACACACTGACTGCACTCATTGTACTGTGGGGCAATGTTTATTTTTCTTTCCCTTACCTGACTGACGTCTTCAAGCATGATTATAAATGAACAAATCCCAGCTCATGTGTCTCTATTAACTTCTGATTCTGTTATCTAAAAAAGCAGCACGATGACACCAAAGTGACTTTCCATTAAATCACTCAAAACAATCAGTGAGGCAGGGACAAAGGTGCAGGTCCCATTTCAACTGCTTTTCGAGCATATCAAGGGATGACAGTCCCCAGCCTCTCTGAGCCATGTGACAAGTCACGGTCAATGGCTGAACATAAGAAACTTGCAGGCCACAGCACGTAAGAGAGCATGAGTTCTCCGCATCCTCTTTCTGCTCCGATCATGGGAAATGTGGGGTCTTGTGTCGTTACCACACAGACTTAAGATGGAAACGATGTGAATCTGAGTCATGCCATTCGAGAGAACTGTCAGACCTGACATGAGGCAGGCAAGAAAGCTTTCACGTGTTGAAAGCCTGACATTCCCAGGTCTATTTAGGCACCAGAGCACAAACTATCACATCCTGACTCCATCAACCTTTCAATCAATAAAAATTTTCCTGCTACAAACCTAAATCTGTGCTGGGAAGGAGAGAGACAGAGAAGAAAGTGAGAAGATATTCACTTATTAAACAAATACTGGATGGTGTGTAGGTGTTGATCCTTGTCCCAAAGTCACTAAAATCTCAATCAAGAAATGAAATATACTCTTGTAAAAAAGAAAAATGATTGATTATGAAAGCCACGGGGCCTCCCTAGCAAAAGAGGTCTCCCACTGATACTCTCAGCACACTAGGCTTTTCTACCGGATTTATTTTACTAACTGATGTGATAGCTTTCATTTCACATCACTGTGCATTCCGTAGTCACTGCAGGGGTAACTAAGATGGGCAACTCACTGTACTATCCTCAGATGAGTTGCAAAAAAAATAAAAATAAAAATAGGTGTGTTTTGCTATTTGGCTTTTTGCCACCACGTTCCCAGTGCCAGGGCGTGAGAATAGGTACTCAAGAGACGACTTAAGGAAAGGTTCGCTTCACTACAACATTCTTGCTTCAATACCTTTCATGAAATTAGCAGGCATTTTTAAAATTCTTGACTGCCCTTAATACCTCCTTGGCTCAACTATCCTCGAGCTTCCTCAGACAGAGGAAAGCAAAACGTTACTGATTTCAGCACATTCATGTCAGAAAAGCTAGGAGTTACCAGATTTCTTGGCATAAATAAAAGGGACAAATATTTATGACATCACTGCCTCACATGAGCTGGATAACGATGTTGGTGTGTGTTTTTCAGCAGCTCCCTACTTCTAGAAGACGATGTGGGCCATGGGTTAATAACATTAAATAAAAAAGAATCGATGATTCTTTGGGAAATTCAAGTACTCTCACGGACAAACCCTCCTTATAAACCAAGGGTTGAACTGAAATAAAACATTCAATAGTTTAAAATGAGGAAGGGGTGTTTTCACGTAAGATTTAAGGTAAATTGTTCTTTTGCCCATCAGAGCTACTTATAGGGTGATATGAAACAGACGTTGAACAGACCATGTTTTTTTTTTCCTATAGTGAGAAAAAAGTATATATCTGAAATTAAAGAAGATTTACTCTAAGAAAATGTGGACATTTCATTGTCACCTCTTTTTGATTTTAGCAGTTGGTCCTCTTAACATACCCTTCCTGACATATAACTATTATCTCAGACTCTGAATAACTTCCTCTTCCTATAATCCTCTACCTAGTTGGTGGTGTGAAGATGAAAGCTTAGCCAATTAGCCACCCACTGCAGCTGAGTTAATCACATAATCTTTGAGATGGTCACAGAGCAGTGGAGTATGCAATGAGTTTTCTTTCTCTTTACAAAGATTTAACTAATTGTGAGACTTAGCAGTGCTCTCAATATAAAGGGCAGTGAGCTTTTCAACCAGAAGCTGTGTCCCTGCTTCATGAGTCAGGGCTTATCCTCCTCTAAGAGACATTGTTGCACAGAGACTTGTTTAACGAGTTGCCAAATGCCCCAAATTAGTCAACCATTGCTTATTGGGACCCAGGCTTAAAGCTCTAGAATAATGGCCAGTAATCCCTAAGGTAAAATGAAGATTCCGTCACATGACAGCCACACATTCAATTATGTGACTGGCACATTAATGTCTGTTTAAAGGCAATGCTAATCCAAACTGAAGTTTGACAATACTCTTCTCTCCTTAAAAAGGCCACATCTGAGGAGGAAGAGAAAGAGAAGGAAAAGGCTGGGTAGGAGGACTCTGCGGAATGAGGGATGGAGAGGAAAAGAGGACTGCACAAAGCAATCAGGAAAGAGGGAAACTGAGGTAGGGAGCTCTAAGAAGCCAGAGAAGTTCGTGGGGTTCCAACTGAGCCCGGGTGGAGCAAACTGATGTTGAGGTATTGTTGGTAGCTATTATGGGGCTCTGAAACATTGCTTAGCAGATTAACCCTAGTTCACTGATGGTGACAGGCTAGCACCAACACATCATAGAAGGCATGTCAGTGACACTCTAATGTTCTGACAAGGCATTCTGGCCAACGTGTTTCTGTAGTCATGACCTACAGGAAACACAGGTGACCCCGACTCCATCCCAAAGTGACAAAAAAAGTAACCAAACTGACTCCTCCAATATCAAGAATTTCAGAAGCAAATAAAAGTCCTGGAGGAGCCCAGAACTAGGAATCAACTGTGAGGAAAACCGAGGAAATCTTTGAGTCACTGGAGAACACCAGAGAAATCAACTGGCAATGAAGGGAATGGAGTTTCTCCAGAGACTGAAAAGGCCTACTGTTGGTATTAGGAATGAATGGCCAAACTGAACTGATAACCGGGAAGCGAGGGAACATAAACTCAGCCAAAGCTAGTCACGTGTATGACCGACTACAGACGCTCAGAGCTGAGGCTACGTCTAAGCAAAAGAATTATCAGGAATGAGAAGTTAGGGATGAAAGGAGAGGCCTTGAGGATGAGGATGGGGCAAAGAATGCAAAAAGAACACTCCGGCATAAGCAGGTGAATGAAATCAAAGACCAGCAAGCGCTGACCTCAATCTAAGATGATCTACTTTGGCTTTAATGTTTGAGAGTGGCTTCACCTAGTTCAAATTCATTTCCTTATTGATTCAACTTCCCTGGAATGTCTATCGCACTTTTTGGACAAGTATTGGCAGACATATTCCTGTTGGGGTGGGTACAGTGGTCTAAAACAATTCCAAGAAAGTAAGGATTCACCAGGAGAGGCAAATAAAGAATTCACTGCCCAGGCCATCTGCCACCCTCTTTCCGTTTTTTAACCTGCAATGATTTTATTTCTCCTTGGTGGCGGATATCTATTTGTCACATTGTTGTTGATTTTTTTTTTTAACTTTTAGCCAGACTCCACGCTACATGGAATGAACCATCACCGACTGTCGTGCATTTGACCTTCTCCCCGACAGTCCTCACATCCATCTGACCTCCCCATCAGCCCTTAGGAATCACTTCTACTCCTCAGTGCTTGCATACTTTTTAAACAGAACTCTTCTGGAAGCTTATTCTGAATGATTCTAGAGTTTTGTTTGTAAATGAAAAAGATAAAGCTATAGCATACATCCCTCAGCTTCATCTTGAGGGCATGTAACTAAATCTGGCTGGTTACCTTAATCATTACAGTGCTCCAGACTTCAGTTTTCTTTGCTTCGCATTTTCTCATCAGTCTGATCTCTCTGTCCCCAAGTCACCCCAAACATTCACCAACAAACCAATTAGTAACAGCTTTAGGCCCTCCATGTGCAGCAGCTTTCCTCCTGATAGAAATTAAGAGGTCCTCCGAAAGCCTCCATCCAAAAAACCAACCAACAAACAAAAACAAACTTATCTCAGCTACTAACCTGCTAATTTCCCCTAAAATTCTGCCATCAATTAATATACTTTAGTTTAAATCCTAGATTCAAGGAGGCTTTGGTTAAAATATTTCCAGAAAATAAGTCACTGCCAGACATGGATTCCATCGCCAGAATTAGTGTGAGACTGTCCAGTAAGAAGACAATAGGCAGCAAGCTGGGCGCTGATCAAAGAGGACACAGAACAAACAACATGTGCAAGGGGAGAATGGCAGGGCGGAGGACCAGGTGCAGCACATGGAACAAGAGTGGCAGAAGAAGCCAGGACCCCCTAGAGCACTCAGGTATAATAGACAGGACAGGTCTCCACAGCAAGGAAGCAATACAAGCTCCATCCTAACCTGGCAGAGACACAATGCTCCAGTGATAACCCCTTGTATGTATAAAATTTTTAAAGTCTGCAAAGTCCTTAACATAGCAATCACTTCATTTGCTCCTAACAACCATGAAAAACGGGCAGAACAGATATTCCAGATTAAGGTCAATGATTCTGAAGCCCAAATGACTGAGGAACAACTAAGCTACAGAGCTGAGTCCTCCGAAGCCGAGTTCAGCTCTTCACATGGTGCAATGAACTGGAGAATTGACCCGGCCCTTTTGAGCCTTGGTTTCTCAGGTATTGTAAAGATCTCCTGAGCAAACACACACAAAGAGCGAAGCATAATGCCTGGCGCATGCAAAATAAACAGCAGATGTAGGCTATTAGTATCAGTACTGCTACACCACGACAGGAAGCAGTGGCTGTAACCCTGCTACCTATCAGACTCACCCAGAAAGCACGCCCCAGCCTCACTGCTCTCCAGGCCTTACCCCAAGATGACGAATCATATCTCCCAAGTATACGGGCCAGTCACTTGAACTTTCCTCACTGTTCTGAATTACTGGTTCAAAGAAGTATTTCTCAAATTGCAACATGCCTTCAAATCATCTGAGGATCTTACTAAAATGCAGATTTTGATAGGTCTGGCTTGGAGTCTGAATTTCTGAATGTTTAGCAGGCTTCTAGGTGATGATGCTACTCCTCTGCAGGCCCCACTTGGAATAGCAAGAATACAGAGATAACCATAAGAGAGATGAGGGCTCAGAGGAAAGATAGGCGAGAGGGACCAAAAGAACAACAAAAACCATAAGGGCTGGGCTGGTGGCTACTCAGGAGGCTGAGCCGGTACGATTACGAGTTTGAGGTTCAGCCTCAACAATTTAGTGCGTCCTTGTCAGAGGAAGAGGAGGAAGAAGAGCAAGAGGTGGAGGAAGAGGAAATAGCAGCAGCAGCAGCTGGGGACATAGCTCAGTGGAAGAGCACTTGTCCAGCACACGTGAGGCCTGGGTTCCATCCCAAGCACTGCAAACAAACAACTCCCCAAACCCCCAAGTAGTGCCCAGTTAGGGTCAGCTAATTCCCAAGCTGGCCCCTTCAACATCATTGAATTACAGTTAATGAAGAGCAACAGATGGGAGTCTGGTACCTGACAGACTCTTACCATACAGTAACAATTACAATTTATCATGCCCACCTCTACTACAACCAAATACAAGCATTCCCCCTTGAGACCATCTTGACCCCCATTCTCCCATGAAACATGCTCCCCCCCCAACACGCCCTTAATAACTGATTACTGAAAAGGACCTCTTCCTTCAACATACAGGCCCATCTTGGATTCCTTTGATCACTTATTCTATTTCAGCATCTGGGATCACTGTCATTATCCATTTATTTCACCTCTGCGTCCCTGGGACTAAATGCTGCAGAGGCTGTCGGGAGCCACAGTAGTCAGACCTCACAGGCTGAGGTCTACATTGACAAACCCTGCCCAGAACACTCCCAAGAGAGCATCACAACTCCTCCCTCTCTGACTCCAGGTTTCATTTCTTCACAGAAATAACATTTCATCTAACTTCTTGTATTTGGGAATTTCTTTCTGAAAACCTTAAATTGCAGGCTCCTAAGGCAGCTGGGACCAGCAGGCAAGAATGTATTGGATCCTCTTAGGCTTGTCCTAAGGCAGTGGTTTGCAATCCTGGCTGTTTAAGAGAATCACCTGAGACTCCCACTGGGCCTGAATGGGGGTAGAGCCTGGTAGTTAGAGGCTAGGGTCAAAAACCATTGTCTGGAGGCTGGCGCGGTGGCTCAGTGGTTATACCGTTTGCCTAGGATGGGCAAGGACTTAAGTTCAAACTCCAACACCACATGCACAACTAAGTGGCAGTGCAATGAAAATCAGCTTGGGAACTAAATAAAATTGATTGTCTCTCTCTCTCACTGTCCCTCTCTCTCTCTCTCTCTCTATATATATATATATATATATTTTTTTTTTTTTTAAAGAAAGAGAGGACAGTGAGAGGGAAAGAGAGAAGCAATTTTTATTTAGTTTTTCATGTGACTTTCATTCCTCAGACACTCCGTGTGTTGTGTACGTGGTGCTGGGGTTTGAACTCCTGTACTCGCACATGCCAGGCAAGGGTCACAACCAGAGCCACAGCTCCAGCCCCTCTCATTCATTCATACATCCATACATGAATGAATGAATAAATAAACAAATGAATGGAATAAATGAATGAATAAATGAATGATTAAATAAATGAATGATTGAATAAATGAATGGAATAAATGAATGAATAAATGAATGGAATAAACAAATAACTGAATAAAAGAATGGAATAAATGAATGATAAATGAATGGAATGAATGACTGAATAAATGAATGATTGAATAAACAATTGAATAAATGAATGGAATAAATGATTGAATGAACAAACGGAATGAATGGACTGAACGATTGAGTAAATAAAGGGAATAAAAGAATTGAATGAATGAATGGAATAACTGATTGAATGAATGAATGGAATGAATGATTAAATAAATGAATGGAATGAATGAGATTGAATAAATGAATGGAATGAATGAATGGAATGAATGATTAAATAAATGAATGACTGAATAAATAAATGATTAAATAAATGATTGAATAAATGAATGGAATAAATGAATGAATAAATGAATGGAATAAACAAGTAACTGAATAAATGAATGGAATAAATGAATGATTGAATAAATGAATGGAATAAATGATCGAATGAACAAATGGAATGAATGGACTGAACGATTGAGTAAATAAAGGGAATAAAAGAATTGAATGAATGAATGGAATAACTGAATGAATGATTAAATAAATGAATGGAATGAATGAATGAATGGAGTGAATGATTAAATGAATGAATAGAATAAATGATTGAATAATGAATGGAATGAATGAGATTGAATAAACGAATGATTGAATAAATGAATGGAATAAATGATTGAATGAACAAATGGAAAGAACGATTGAGTAAATGGAATGATTAAATGAATGGAATGAATGATTGGAATAAATGATTGAATGATTAAATAAATGAATAGAATAAATGAATGATTGAATAAATGAATAGAATGCATGATTGAATAAATGGAATAAATGAGATTGAATAAATGAATGGACTGAATGAGATTGAATAAATGAATGGAATAAATGAGATTGACCAAATGAATGGAGAATAAATGAATGATTGAATAAATGAATGGAATAAATGATTGAATGAACAAATGGAATGAATGGACTGAACGATTGAGTAAATAAAGGGAATAAAAGAATTGAATGAATGGAATAACTGAATGAATGAATGGAATGAATGATTAAATAAATGAATGGAATGAATGAGATTGAATGAATGGAATGAATGAATGGAGTGAATGATTAAATGAATGAATAGAATAAATGAATAATGAACAGAATGAATGAGATTGAATAAATGAATGATTGAATAAATGAATGGAATAAATGATTGAATGAACAAATGGAAAGAACGATTGAGTAAATGGAATGATTAAATGAATGGAATGAATGATTGAATGATTAAATGAATAGAATAAATGAATGATTGAATAAATGAATAGAATGAATGATTGAATAAATGGAATAAATGAGATTGAATAAATGAATGGACTGAATGAGATTGAATAAATGAATGGAATAAATGAGATTGACTAAATGAATGGAATAAATGAATGATTGAATAAATGAATGGAATGATTGAATAAATGAGATTGAATGAATGGAATAAATGAATGGAATGATTGAATAAATGAATGGAATAAATGAATGATTGAATAAATGAATGAATCAATGAATGGAAAGAATGAATGAATCAATGAATGGAATAAATGAATGAATGGAATAAATGAATGAATGAATAAATGAATGGAATAAATGAATGATTGAACAAATGAATGAATGACTAAACAATTGAAAAAATGAATAAATCAATGATTGAATAGATAAGTAAATAAATGAATAAAAAATGAATAGATGAATTAATGAATGAATAATGAATAGATAAATAAATGAATAAATGAATGAATAAAAAATGAATAGACAAATGAATTTTAAAAATGAATGAATGAATGAATAAATAAAAAACTATTGCCCTGAGCAGGGCACAGTAGTGCACAGCCTATAATTCCAGAGAGTCAGGAGGCTGCAAGAGGATTGCAAGTTCAAGGACAGCCTCATCAACTTAGACCCAGTCTCAAAATTAAAAAGGGCTTGGGATGTAGCTCAGTGATCAAGTACCTTTGGTTCAATCCCCAAATACCAAACAAAAATAAAAAATAAAACAAAACACCATTGCCCTTGGGAAGTTTATTATTCTTTACTGGGAACTGAGCAGAAACTAGCTGCCTCCCCACAATGAACACATCACCCCTTCTGGGATGGTTTCCACAATGAAGCTGAGAGCTCTAGAAGCAGGGAGGAGGCCAATTCTAAAGATGTAACACTTTATGGTTCATTAACCACAGTCTTAGAAGGCAGGTCCCCTTCCCCAGGTCTTCCAACAGGGCTCAGTTCTGAGCAGATGTAAGCTCTGTTAGAGGGTGAATCACTCACCGGCAAAAACCCAAACTGCCATACTCCCCAACCTTGTGAGTCCCATGTGTCTTCTCAGGACACTTTTTTCAACATTCCAATTCAAAAACAACTCATTTTCTCACACTGATAAGTAGTGACTTCAGGAGTTTATAAATACAGAACACCAAAGAATGCAAATGAAATTTTCTGATGTTGCGTTCTACCCAAGATGGAATTCAGTTGAACACACCGAGTTTACTAAATCTAGAAAATAAAAACTAAACTGAATGGAAAATCACAGTCAAACACTTTAAGTGAACCAAAAACATTTTATAAAGATCTGAAACCATTCAGGAAGCAGTTGTAATAACAGCAAGTAAATCTGCACCTGCCAAGTAAACCCTGTAAATGAACATATCCTACCTGGTCAGGTCTGGTTCTGCACCCTCATTCTTAAAGGATGCCAGAAGTAGTCTCTCACGCGTTACAAGATCATCCAGGAGGTTCTGTCTTCGGTCCCCTTCCAGCTGGGTTCTGCCGACACCGTGTTAAGGTCCAATGGTGGATGGATTACCTGATTTTACCTACTATGTTTTAAAATGACCCCTTCAGGTCACTTGCAGCTCTTACAAACTCTAATCGCTTTTCTCCAGAAGAGATCTGGACCTGTTCTCCAGCTTTTCCTGCTCTGACCTTCAGCTCCCCTGACCCTCCAGGTAAATGACCTTGTCAGTCCTATTGCAAAGGGATGTGTCGGGTCCTAGCCGGCAGGAACCGGAGAGCTCTCAATCGGCGGTTGACTGGGAATGAAGTAGACCCACTGGTCCTGAGTTCTCCAGCACTTTATTTCCTCCCTCTCTCTGGAGGCCAAGCGCTTTATTCTTCCTCTCACTAGAGGCTTTAACATCTCCTCTCACTAGATGCTTTTATAGCTTCTCTCACTAGAGTCCCTGTTTCTACTGCCAAGGCTTTTCTTCTTCTTCTTTAGAGTCCCTCTTTCTACTCCAGAAGCTTTTCTTCTCCCCTTACTAGAGTCCCTGTTTCTGCCACCTGCATGGGAGGATCTCCTCTTACTAGAGTCATCTCTGCTCTGTCTCTGTACGCCTAGTATTTATTTGTTACAACAACCAATAGGGACACAGTACAAACACATTCAACCAATTGTAACAAATGAGCAGCCAAATAGCTTAGTCATGCGGTCAGGCAATTTGCTGATTACTAGGGAAGATACAAGCCAGCTGGGTCTCTTACGAAGTTGTTTACCACTAATTGTTTTCTCTGGCATCCGGCCAGGTGTCATGTTGGTCTCAGTCTCCAACACCCTGACCTTCCAGGTAAATGACCTTGTCAGTCCTATTGCAAAGGGATGTATAAACACTGACATGGACCACTACATAATGTCATTCAATGAGAAACATACGAGGTGAATATGACCAGTCAGCCGGACAGTGATTCTTTAGGTTTTGAGATAGACATGAGCATCAAAGGAAATTTTCCTACACAGTAATACTCTAAGATTGGGGGTTTGGATGGGGCTCAGTGTAGAGAACTTGCCTACCACGTGTGAGGCCTATCTGATCCTCAACACTGGGTGAGGGGTTCCAAGAAACTCTTTCAAATTGCCTGCTTTTTAACACCTATTAATAGACCTGGAATGTATTTTATACAGTGTTACTTTATCGAACAATTTGCTGTAAGCCTACCATTGGTTCACTGTTTATATACATTACATGATCTTTTAGGAAAATTGCAAAGAAATTCTAGGAAGCATGCTCAAGTAGGAGTCCCAAGGGCAGGGCATCAGTCCTATTTTGTCCACCATCTACGTCTCCACCAGCCACTTCATCTTGGGGCTCTCTTTTCTTTATATGCCTTTTTTTTTTAAGTGAGAGAGGAACAGTGAGAGAAAGAGAGAATCAATTTTATTTAGTTTTTCATGTGGCTTTCTTTGCTCCAACACCTCACTGTGTACATGATGCTGGGGTTCGAACCCGCGTCCTCACACATGCTAGGCAAGTGCTGTAACTGCTGAGCTACCACTCTGGCCCCATCTGTTGAGATTTTTCAGCACAATATTTTTTCATTTTTAACTTATGTTTTGGTATAGGGGATTGAACCCAAGGGCACTCTACCACTAAGTTACAACCCCAACCCTTTCTATTTTTTATTTTGAGACAGGGTCTCTGTTGCCCAGGCTGGCCTGGAACTTGCAATCTTCCTACCTCAGCCTCCAGAGTAGCTGGGAATACAGGTGTGGGCCACCATGTGTGACTTTCCAGAACAATTATTATTTTTTTTTAAGAGAGAGAGAGAGAGACAGTGAGAGTGAAAATCAATTTTATTTAGTTTTTCATGTGGCTTTCATTGCTCTGACACTTCATTGTGTACATGGTGCTAGGGTTTAAACCCATATCCTCATGCATGCCAGGCAAGTGCCATAACCACTGAGCCACCACACCAGCCCCTCCAGAATAATTCTTGAGTGATGGTTAAAAATAATAATAGTAGGGGCTGGAGCGGTGGCTTGGTGGTTACAGCACTTGCCTGGCATGAGCGAGTACATGGGTTCAAATCCCAGCACCCATGTACACAACTAAGTGTAAGAGCAATGAAATCCATGTGAAAAACTCAATAAAAATTTATTCTCTCTCTCTCTCTCTCTCTCTCTCTCTCACTGTCCTCTCTTTAAAAAAATAAATATAATAATAATAATAATAGAACTGGATGTGGTGGTGCATGCCTATAATCCCAGCAACTCTGGAGGCTGAGGCAAGAATGCTGCAAGTTCAAAGCCAGCCTCAGCAACTTAGCAAGACCCTATCTCAAGATAAAATATCAAAAGGGCTAGGGATGTGGCTCAGTGGTAAAGCACCTCTGTGTTTAATCCCTAGTACTACTACTACTAATAATAATAATAAATCAGAACCCAATCCAAAGATTGTTTTGCTTTTTGGTGCTGGGGATTGAATCCAGAACCTCATGCAGGCTAATTATTCACTCTACCACTGAGCTACACCCTTAGCCCCTAAATCCAAAGTTTGATGTACTAACTTTTCTTGAAACAAACTACACAGGTTCTTCTAGGATGAAGTGTGTGTGAGTATGTGTGAGGGTGTGTATTTTGAAAAACAAAGTAAAGGAAATGTTGAAGAAAATTTATGCCAAGAAGAGAAAGCTGGCAGACACTTTTGAAAGGGTATAGCTGGCACTGGACACAAAGAGCAAGCCACCTCATCTAGGTTTTTATCTGCCTTTTATGTTTTTATCAAGTGCCTTTTGAGATTTTTTTTTTATATTTTGGCTTTTGGGGGTTTGGGGGGATGGGTACTGGGATTGAACCCTAGGAATGTTCTACCACTGAGCTACATCCCCTGACCTTTTTATTTTCTAGACAGGATCTTGCTAAGTTGCCAAGGCTGGATTCAAACTGGCCATCCTCCTGCCTCAGTGTCCTGAGTAGCTGGGATTAGAGGCAGGTACCACCATATCTGGCTCTGCCACAAATGCCTAGTCCTAGTAATGATAGCAGGACATTAGTGAGATGACTGCTTTGGATTTACAGACACTCTTCCTCTTAAAAATGGTTAAAAACATTGCATTCAGGCCTACAAGTTTCTGAGGAATTGATAGAATCAAGTAGTAGCATCGCCACTGCCCATTTGAGAAAATCGCCCAGGAAATCTACAGTTTTTGTTGTTCATTTTGTACAAAAAAGAGCTGACTAGCTGGTAAACAAATCAAGGCAAAAATTTCCCCCAATAATAGTCATCTGAAAAATTGTAAATTCCCTCAAGCAACACAGTTGAGCGCTGTTAATGGCTTTACATATTTAAAACAGAATAGCAATAATAATAAATGAATTCTCTCCATATTCCAGAATGCTCTTCTGGGTCACGTTATGACCATTACTTTCCCATTTCCCACTTGTAAGTACCCATCTTGGAAACCACAAGGTAGCAATTGTAACTAAGAAACAGTGACCTTACAGCCAGGGGCGATGGTGCATGTCTAAATCCAGCAACTCAGGAAGCTGAGGCAGGAAGATCACAAGTTCCAGTAAATTAGAAAGATCCTGTCTCAAAATTAAAAAAAATTAAAAAGGGCTGGGTATGTGGCTCAGTGGTAGATATTTTTCCCCAGTACCACAAAAACAGTGACCTTAAATTCCCCTGTACATAAAAGGGCCAAATAGTAGCCTTTTGATCAATGCAATATAAAGATTATCTATGTCTTTCAAATTAATGGTAAATTGTCAGTAAAGCAGACTTCTTTTATCTGAAACAAGCTCCACAGACGTTTAAAAAAATAACAGAAGCTGTGACAAGAATCATACAGAACAAAATGAGAATTTTAAATTGTGGAAACTACTAGTTATATTCCAATACTAGCCTTGTCTTATATGCTATGCTCAAGACAGTTTTGGCACTCTCCAAAATTCATGGTAGGAATGTAGACAGGTTCAACTGCCAAGCTGCCTTCTATGTATCTAACAAAATTTAAAAGATACTTTTTTTCCCCCCAATATTGGAGATTAAACCTAGGGGCACTCTACCACTGAGCTATATTCCCAACCATTTTGATTTTTTATTGTAAGACAGTCTTGCTAAATTGCTGAGATTGGCCTTGAACTTGCAATCCTCCTGCCTCAGCTTCCCAAGTTGCTGGGATTACAGGCATGCACCACTGTGCCCAGCAGGGAAAAATAAAAGGCACATTCTTTTCTTAGGAATTTCTCCTGCAGGTACATTCATGCATCCATACTTGGACTTTGGAGCAAAGATGTTCATGCAGCATCATTTATAATAGCCAAATACCGGAGTATACTAAAAGTCTTCCAATCAGGAACTAGAGCAGCCTTAAAACGTGGAATAGGAAAGCTGCTTATGTACCGATAGTAATGGTAATTGACATTTCTGAGCACTTACAAGCATTCACATGAATTATGTGATAGGGAATAAGCTCCAAAATACAGGTATTAAACCAAGAGACTGCTGGGGTAGCAATAATCGCAATAAGGAGCTGAATGAAGAATGGTATGCTCACACTTTATTAAAAATAAGATCAGATAAACATATGTGTTTACATACACCAAAAATTTCTGAAAGTATATACAAATAGCTTCCTCTAAGGAAGGGAAACTGACAATTCAGAGTATGAGGGAGACTGAGCATTGTTTTGTATTGTGCTACTCTACCGTGTCATGTCATGATGAACAAAAACAAAAATTTCAGAACCAACTGTAAAGTATGATTCTTTAATCACCAAAAGAATTTCATATTTACCTGTACATATTTCACACCTAGAAAAGTCTGGGATGAGAAGTACTAACCATCAACATTGCCAACTATGAAGAATGAGATGAGTCAGGATATGAATGCGGTAGAGAAAGGAATCATTTGTACTCCTTTCTATAATAAAAAAAATTCAAGGTAAGCTTTAAAATTTAACAGATACTAGCTATAGATTTAAACTAGTGTTAAGCTAAGTGTGGTGGTGCTTGCCTATTACCCCAGCTATTCCAGATGCTGAGGCAGGAGTCACAAGTTTGAGGCCAACCTGGGCAACTTAGCAGGACCCTGTCTCAAAATAAAAATGTAAAGGTCTGGAAATGTAGCTCAGAACTAGAGCATGGCTCAGTCCAATCCCCAGTACTTCATGCATAAGTTCATGCTAAAGTTCAGAATGCACCAACAGTGAAAGAAGATAGATTTCAAAGGCATTACACTTGGTGATTACATTTTATAGGTTACTAAGTGAAGAACAGAATGACAGAAGATGCAGGAAGAGACCTCAGAGATCCCCTCATCCAAGTCCCATTTTTCTGACAGGAGAGTAAAGCCCAGCATAGCTAAGTTGCTCTGAAGTTAGTGACAACCCTGGGTTAGAACCCAGCTGATTCTGCTCTCGGTGAGGGCTTTCTGCACCACAGAATGCTATGCTTCACCACCAAGCATGCAGAGGCATCTCCACCCTGGGGCTGCCCACTGCCCACTTCACGATGCCACTTTTAGAATCCTGTTAAGGGGCTGGAGCGGTGACTCAGCAGTTTCGGCGCTTGCCTGGCAAGCACGAGGACCTGGGTTCAAACCCCAGCACCACATACACAATGAGTGTTCGAGCAACTAAGGCCATGTGAAAAACTAAATAAAGTTGTTTCTCTCTTTCTCTATCTCTCTCACTGTCCCTCTCTCTTTGAAAAAAAAAAAAAAGAATCCTGTTAAAAACAATACTGGTTACTGGTACAGGCTGTGAACTCTTAATCCAAAAATCCAAAATCTGAGATGCTCCAAAACCTGTAACTTTTTGAACACCAACATGATGCCACAGGGGAAAATTCCATAATTGGAACCTGCTTCATGTACAGATTAAAAATACTGTATAAAACTATCTTCAGGCTATGTATAGAGGGTGCATACAAAAAAACAAATAAATTCTGGGCTTAGACTTGTGTCCCACCCCCAAGATATTTCATTAGTTTATGTAAATATCCCACAATCTGAAAAATTCTAAACGCATGAGACCAGAAATCTCATTTTGAATAAGGGATACTCAACTTAAATACTATTCCCAGATACACTCTGTAAATTGGGGGAAACAATTCAACTAGGAACACTCTTTGTTTTATACTTTATTTTAGTATATTGAGAGAACAAGCCATAAGGAGATGGGGTGATGGCAGGTGGAAGAAGATTAGATTAATGGACCATCTACACAAGACTAAGAGATCAAAGAATCGTCCAGGCAACGGTCTACATTGCATGTATGTGGACATGGCTGTGACAGCTGGGTAGAGTAGTGGAGTGGGGACAAGGGTGTGCCAGAGGTGATAAGGATAAGTTGAAAATAAGACACATAGTCAGTGAATGGTACCGAGGACCTCCTCTACCACTAACTTCGTGAATAAACGAGAAATTCAGAGAACAGATAAAGAAGGAAGAAGAACTACGTGATACTTTGTCATGGCTCAGCTGATTTTCAGTGTAATTCTAGGCATGTAATTCACAGAAATGTAAGCGGTAAAGGAAATCAGAAGCTGATTTCACATTGCCAGTAGCTACTCCCAGTGTGCTTAAACCTAGCTCCTTAGCGGTAGACTGGTCAGCATTTTGAACCTCAGAAGGAGTAGAGTGGACAGGTCACTGGATCTCTGCCACACACCAACCCACTCCAGCTCCTAAATAAAAACTGATTCTCTCTCCAAAAAATAAATAAATAAACAAACAAAAATTTAAAAAGAAAATTCCATTAAGTCTTATTTTGTGAATGAATTGTCCTAGAACAGGAAGAAGGGTACAGTTAATTATTTCTCCGTGTCACAACAGAAGAGCTGCAAGGAAACAGCTTAAGGTTTGTGAGAGCAGAAGAGTTTCATGGCTCAATTTTTTTTTTTTACAGACAGAGAAAGAGAATCAATTCTATTTAGTTTTTCATGTGGCTTTCATTGCTCCCACACTTCATTGTGTAAACATGGTGACTTTCTTTTTTAAAGTCAACAAACTTTACTAACTATTATGTAACAGGCCAAGTTCTCACCTTCCTCGAAGAACTGGTCACATTTTGCAAATACTACTTTAATACCATCACCTATGTGCTTTAATAGAATAAACTCACCTAATTACAAATTCAGTAAAGGAAAGACTACCTGCAGATTCTCATTGGCAGCAATAATCTTTACAATAATGATAAAATAATAAATAACAGGTAATCCTCAAGGACTTACTATATGCAAAGCACCTCTTACACATATGATCAAATCCTCACAACAATCCTACAAATGAGGTAGACTGTTATTTCTCTTCCACATGAGAAAAATGAGGCACAAGGCAGTTTAGGTTACCGTAACTAAGGGCTGGTGATTGGTTTTTATTCAACATGCACCACAACAGGGTGCTAGTCTTGTGAGGTCCTTTAAAAATACTTTCTTCAACTTTCACAAAAACCTTGCAAAGTAAGATTATTCTCACTTTATTGATAATGAAAGCATGTGGCTCAAGAAAGCGGTCTTCACTCTCAGTTCTGTCTAGTTCCAAAGCCAGCGTTGTGCCCACTACGCCTAGCTCAGATTTCATGGGCCAGCAATATTTCCAGACAAACCGGAGACATGGGAAGTACTAATTTAGAATCACCAGTTATCCATTTTGCAGGTATGGACCAGATACTGTGCCCCTGAAAGAAAAATCAAAACTATGTACGTCTACTATTATGGAGAAAAAACAAGTAGATTTTAACATCAAAAACTACGGAAAGTAATCATGTGACTATAAACCAGAAAATTTGTACAGATACAAACACGATCTTCTCCTAACTTGTCTCAAGCTCCCAGCTAGCAATGAAAACTGTCCCAGACAGGCACAGTGTTCTCGAACCACCTTGCCTCGACTGCAACAAGGGATTATTCTAGAATCAATGCCGTTAGCCTCTCCACACCTATATTCATTCACATTCACTACACAGTGATTGCCATGGCTATCTACCATTTATTTGTTTGCTTGTTTATTGTACCAGGGATTGAACCCAGGGGCGCTCAACCACTGAGCCATGTCCACAGCCCCCTTTTGTTTTTAATTTTTTATTAAGGAGTTAAGTTTCCCCACCTCTTTTTATTTTTGATTTTGAGACAAGGTATCTATCACTAAATTGCTCAGGACCTAAGTTGCTGTGGCGGCTTTGAACTTGCAATCCTCCTGCCTCGACCTCCCGAATCGCCAGGATTATTACCAGTGGGCGCCATCACATCCAGCTCTACCTTTCCCCCTAAAATACAGGTTAGGAAAAATTATTTATAGATTTTTAAAAAATTATTTCCCCAGGCCTTCTCTCAAGGCACCAAAATACCTTTGGATACTGAGCCTCTTTGGAAAGAGATTATTTTTATTCTTTTGTAAGAGGCAAAAGGTGCTGCCTTTGAAAGGCTAGCAAAAGGACAAGCTTCATGTACAAATGAGTTCTAAGGATATTTTGGGTACTACCTAAAATTTCACACGTACCTTCCTGCAGCATGCACCTCCTCTCAGTGGTGAGGCCATTATAAGTCCCATCTCAAAGCAGCACTATATAGAAGCCAATATTTTCCAGCAGTTTCAAACTCTCTAGCTGCAGGATTTTGGTTTATTAATTCCAAACTAAGGATTCAAAAGCATATGATTTTTCTTTGAATTTTATATTTTTCTTGCCAGGAGAAAAATATTTCTTCAGGAAAGGGCATAACATCTCATGCCTAAACCCCATAAATGCAGAAAGTCATTAATCTATTATGCAAAATACCACAAACTCTCAACTACCTGGCACAATAAAGAAATGTTGCATTCAAATATTCACATTTATAAAGTCACCCAACGTTAATTATACCTCAAAAAAGGAGGGGGGATTAAAAAGTCATTCTATTGGTGATTTATAGCCAAATTTTTTTCTAGGACTAACAACACCATGAAGTATGTACCTAATAAACCACAGTGAATACTGCGTAATCTTTCTGATTAAGAAGGTTCTTGAGCATTTGCGTTATAACAAGGATTTGTCTTGGCACTACATCAACATGCCAATTAATAAAGAATTCTAGTTGAAGACAGGCCAGCTGACCGGACAGTTAGTTGTTATTATTTCTCCTAAAGTAGAATTCAGCTTTAATGACCTATTTGGGAGCCAGACAGCCTGGGTTTAAATCTGGCTCTTCTATTTCCCAGCTCTGGAGTCCTGGGGAATTGCTAAAGCTCTCAAACATACCTCTCCACAGTGTAAAAACTCCTCCGCTAGAATGCTCATTTCCCTTTCCAACCGCATCAGTGAGTTGAGGGGCAAAGTTTGACCCAGATTCATTACCCTTTTTGTAAAGAAGAGAAGGGCTCACCAATAACAAAACAATAATATGAGATTATTAGGACTGACAAGTTGCTATCTGATATATCTTAAATCTGGAGGATAACTGCCACAATATTATTTAAAATATTTGGGAAGGAGGAGGTCAGCAAAGGGAACGATGGCGGGGGCAGAAAGAGAAATAAAAAGAGGCTGTCATAATATAAAAACCACCTCCTTTCCATTCTATCAAGAGAAATGGCCTCCCTGGAAAGACAGAAGTTGAAGAGTGCCCCCATGCGGTGGACTGCTTGCATGCCATGCCCTGCAATACTGGCTACAGTTATGAGAATTATTTTTTAAAAAACAGAATTTTGAAGAAAGCTGTTATATTTCAACTGAGCCTTTTATTTCTCCTAGGAAATTCTGAATCATCCACATTAAAGCCCCTAAATATTTTTGCAATGTTTTAAACAACTTTGTTCAGTGCTTTTAAAGCTTAGTGCTTAACTCAATAATTACAAGATAATTCTGAGATCACCACAAAACCAAAAATCTAAGAGATTTCAGGAGATGGCCGGACAAAGTCAACTGTCACTGTGACAGCTTAGCACTGTCGTAGCTAGCAGACATTATTAACAGGAAAAAGTAAGAGTTCTTAATTTATACTCCTCTTGCACTGTGGGTTTAGCATATAAATAAGATGAATGCTAACCAATTATCTTAACGGAAGGCAGAAAATACATAAGTACTAATGTTAGACCATTAAACAATATTTAGTTACCTTTCTAATGTATGTGCTTTAGATGACACTTAAAAGAGTTGTACACCTTAACCCCATGTGCAGACTTCCCAGTGCTTAGTACCAAAAGCAGAGGAAATCTCTCTGCCCATATGAAACTAATTGAGGTCTACATATCTACGTGTTGATTTTGGCAAAGTAAGAGCTCTTGATGTAATAGACTGACCAGGCAGTAACAAATGATACCAGATGGAGGGTAAAGTTACAAACTCTGTGTATCAGAATATTCCAATTATGCCCAAAAGAAGATCCCAAATGTTTACTGAAACTAAACTTTTATTTGAAACCTTAGTGGTTTAATAATTGCATACTTGGAAAATCATGCAACTAATCTAAACCAACTTTCCTGGTAACATTAAAAGAGTTACACATAGGAGAAAATATTTTTAAAACATCTTCAACTGTGTTACCTAAAAATCTGTATGTCTACATTGCCCCACATTTAAACCTGGGACATATCCAAAGTCAATACTGAAAGTTGGATCTTCTGTACAAACTACTGACAATTTAGAGAAATAAAAGAAGACCATTTGAGGTTAGTTTTATACCAAAATAAACGTGGGTTTAAAGGGTTTGTTTAGTACCATGTCACTGTATTTCCTTACACTGATCAGATTATTAATTTCTAAGAAATGTTTTCATACTTGACTGTTGGTAGGAGATTAAGATGATGGGCCAACTTGCTTTACCCAAGGTTCCACTACTCCACCCCCAAAACTCCCAAGTAGGGGCAGGATCTATGCCCCTGGAAAACTAATACAGTAAAAAAGTCACATCTCAACAATACACATAAACAGTTAAAAATAAAAAAAGATAGGTGATCCCTCCTGGTATTGGCCTCTCCAGAAAGAAATGGATCATTACAAACTCTGGAAAGTCCAGAAGCAGAATCACAGCTTAGGACTATCATGAAGTTTTGCTACTGGAACAGGAGCTGGCGATCCTCACGGCAGTGGATAGAGAGCAATGCAGGGCTCTGGAAATACAACACTGATAAAGCATCAGCTCCCTGCCCTGTAAAAGGTGGCACCCAAACAAGCTAGTTCTTTTACTCTGGTAGCTCTTGCCTTGCCAGCATACTCAGTGTAAAACGTAGCAGATGCTTAAAATAGAAATAAAAACTACAGGCAACACAGTGGACACCAGGTCCTCCTCAAGCTGTGGAAAAATCTGGGTGGCCCAGATTCCTTCCTTTCTTAAAATAAGACTGCTTTTCCTCCCACTCTAGAAAAGAGGTGGAAATGTTTACATGGATACATCTGATGTGTTGACACAGCTCTTAGCAATAAGTCCTTCAAAAGGGCGATCTTTTCCTTCAGATTCTGCAACAAAGTTCTGATTGTCACCGTAAGCTGAAAAGAAAAGAACACATCCTAAGTACTCTAGTCCAGAGGTGTAGAATCTGCTAACTTAAATCACGTAAACTTGGCTTTACGGATCATGATTCAGTCAAGGAAGGGCTAGAAAAGATGCCTAGCCTCCCAATGACAAACCCAGGACTTCAAGGGGTCTCAACAGGTCACGTGGTGCAGACACCTCACCTGAGGTTCATATCCACCTTACAGCCTGCCTAAGTGGCTACCAGGTCCATACCTAACCGTGGACATTTACGGGAAACTGTCAGTTTGCCCTCAAGCTCAGATGAATTCTGTCCCCTGAGCCTCTACCCATTCATCCTATTTATCCACCCTGGAGCCATGCAGAAAACTCTGTTCCCACATGTTTTCATTCAATAGCAAACACACCCCACAGTCACCTCAACATGCTTCAAATGACATGGCGTCAAGTCCCATTACCATCCCGACCAGTCTCTGAACTCTGGTATATTTTCAACCTATGTGAACAGTTCATAGCAATGTGTTCTTTTCACTCTGGACGAATGTTAACCACACATGACTCTTTTTCCAGGACTGTGTGAATTTTCTCCCATCATTCTAAAAACGCAAACGAAAATTTTGTTTGTGACTCTCAAGTTACACATTAAAGGATAGAAAAGGGGTATGGAGAGAGATCTCTGGAACCTGGTAATGTGAAAAGCAAAGCTTCCACATTTAAGCAAAAACATTTAACCCTGGATGAAATCGAAGATGCTCTGAAAGGCAGAATACCGCAAGTTTCATTCACTACCTTGTTAAAGCACTAATTATTCAACTTGTGGGGAAGGAAGTGCCCCTTCCTGGATTAGTAGGGGCACACTAGGAGGAGGGCTAAAGGCGACACATCGAGCAACCAAAGTATCAACAGCCAAGGAAAACTCTACCTTCATCCTCAAACCTCTGGAAATCAAGGAAGAACTACCCACAATACCTAGGGGGAAATGCTGAGGAAAGCAGGGTTCTCCTCATTTACAGAGAAAAGAGTAACAGAAGCGAAAAATCACAACAAGCAGGGCATAGTGGCTTGCACCTGCGGAGGCAGAGGCAGAAGGAGCACGGAGCCCAGGAGTTTCAGACAAGCCTGGACAACACAGTGAGACAACACAGCGAGTCTCAAAACACTCACATACACACCCCACACACAACCACATCTCCGAAGAGTCTGCACAACAAAAGATGAAAGCAGTCAAGAGATGAAAGAGGAGATGGCCATTAAAAATATGACTCTAGCCAGGCACAATGGTACATGCCTATAATCCCAGTGTCTCAGGAGGGTGAGACAAGAGAATCACAAGTTCAAAGCCAGCCTCAGCAACTTAGGCCCTAAGCAAACTTGGCAAGACCCTGTCTTATAAAATGGGCTGGGGATGCAGCTCTGCGGTTAAGCACCCCTGGGTTCAATCCCTGGTACCAAAAAAAAAAAAAAAAAAAAAAAACCTGGGCACAGTGGTACATGCCTGTAATCCCAGTGACTCAGGAGGCTGAGGTAGGAGGATATAAGTTTAAGGCCAGCCTCAGAAATTTAGCAAGACCCTAAGCAACTTGGTGAGAGAGGCTATTTCAAAAATAAAAAAAAAGCGGGGGAAGAAGTGGTGGCTCAACAGTAAACTGCTTGCTTGGCATGCGCCAGGACCCAGGTTGGAGCCCCAGCACCACACATACAATTAAGTGTTGGAAGAACAAAAACCAGATGAAAAAATAAATAAAATTGATTCTTTCTGTCTCTTCCTCTCCCTCCCTCTCTCTCTCTTAAAAAAAAAAAAAAAAAAAAAGGACTGGGGATGGGGCTATAGCTCAGTGGTAAAAGGTCCCTGGGTCCAACCCCCAGTACCAAAACACACACACACACACACACACACACACACACACACACACTCTTTCAATCTCTCTCTCTCTCTCTCGCTCTCTCTCTCTCTCTATATATATATATATACACACACATACATACACACACATATATATACATACATTACTCTAAAGTGTGGGGAAATGACTCAAATCTCAATTTGTTAGCATAGAAAGACAGCCATAATTTATTAAAAGAAGAAAATCAAGTCATAAAATGAAATGTCACCAAAACAGAGAAAAAAATAATAAAAGAACTAAATATACCAAAATGCCAAGGGTGATTTTTTTTTACTATTTTATAAGAAAATGATTACTTTTATAATCAAGAAAAAGTTCTATTAACATAATCAGACAGATTATGATAGAGCACAGAAAAAGATGGAAAGTCTAATTCATACTTTAAGCTAACATAGCCCTGATCACAAGCACTGACAAGAGAGAGATCCAAAAAAATAAAACCACACATCACATCGATCCCACTTAAGGATTATAAATGTAAAAATCTTTCTTTTTTCTTTTGTTTTGTTTTTGTTGGTACTGGGGATTGAATTTAAACCCAGGACTTCATGCATGCTAGGTAAGCACTCTACCACTGAGCTACATACCCAGACCAAATATAAAAATCTTTTTAAAAATATTGGCAAAGTAATTCAGAATTACATTAAAAAGGACAGTATTCTATTGCCAAGGATAATTGAATCTAGTACTTGAAGAAATCTAATACTAGAAAATAAAGTTTATGGTGTTAATAATTAAAAATAGAATAAATATATGATGAATACAGCATGGGGAAAATTAAAAGCAAAAACAAGCACAGGAATGAAGGAAAACTAAGTACAGAACGCTACTTCCTGACCTTTGTATCATTTCACTTTGGTCTAGACATTCTGGTCAACACAATGAAACAAATTAATGAAATCTGTAAGTACTAGGAGGAGGTAAAAGCACCATCATTTGTAGATTGATACAGTCTACTCGGGGAAGTTAAAAGAAACAAGTGAAAAAACTCCAGGGCATTCCTAAATTTAAGTAACAGCCACGGAGAACTTTGATTGTTATTTTTCGACTTCATTCACAATACCAACAAAATATAAAAACTACACAGCACAGTGCCTGGCACACAGTTAACTGTACAGTAAATACTGCTGAAGGAATGAATAAAAGGAAACAATACTGCAAAAATGTAAATGTTCCTCAGTTCAAACTACGACCTTGCTATATCCCCATTCAAAACCCCATCGGGAATTCTTTTATTGACGAGACAGTGGCAGCTGAGGCAAAGCAGAAATTTTTTTAAGTGATGCTTCACAAAATGACTTTGGGAGAAGGCTAAATGAAACAATAAGAAAAGGGCTGGAGCGGTGGCTCAGCGGTTTCGGTGCTTGCCTGACAAGCACGAGGACCCAGGTTCTGAAACCCAGCACCACCTACACAACTAAGTGTTAGAGCAACTAAGGCCATCTGAAAAACTAAATAAAGTTGTTTCTCCCTTTCTCTGTCTCTCTGTCTCTCTCTCTCTCTCTCTCACTGTCCCTCTCTCTTTACAAAAAAAAAAAAAGTTAAAAAAACAGAAAAAAAAAGAAAGAATAAGAAAAGCCACAACTGTGTGTAGTAAAGGGTCATAACAAACGGGTATGAAGACATTATAAAAAAATAACAGGAGCATGACTTTGGCGTCAACAGTGCAAAAGAACGGAAGGCCTGAGAGCACCGCAGTCGCATAAAAATTCAGCAAGTGAAATATGAAATAGTTCACATCTTGCGGGAGATCGGCAAATGGGGAAAAAAATACCTACAACATACCAAAATAAATCTGAAAGATTTACACACACACACACACACACACACGCACATGCACACACGCCCCTTCAGATATGGGAAGGTTTTCAGACCTCAAAGTTCAGACAAATCATTTTAAGTCCTAATTCTCTCCTGGTGTTACCTTAGGTGTCTTTTCACCTCTTCTTTCATACTGATTTCGCTGTTGAATTTTCTCAGCAATTTCTTGGGCAATTTGGCAAGTAGAATCATATGTGGAGAACCTGTATCAAAGTCATAAAAAGAGAAAAATACTTAAGGTTCTTGCAAAGAAATGTCTGTGTGGTCCAAGTTGAGCTCTTCATTACAGTCACAAGTTCAAACAGGAAGGGAAGGTGATGAGCAGGATCAGTAAGAGCAGTAACATGTGCTGAACAGCACGCACCGGGTTCCAGGCACCGTTCTGAATGCTGCATGCGTAACGGCTCACTCGGTCCACACAACCACACTGTGTGGTGGGTACTATTACCACAGCCATCCACACGTGACAAATGAAGCTCAAAGACGGAGAGAGACTTGCCCACGTGGGAACGCGCGCGGGAAATCAAGGCTGCCCCAGAGCGTGGGCTCTTAGACCATCTCTATCCTGAAGATGACAGAGCATTCGTAAAACACCGCAAACATTTCTGGCAAGCCTGTGCTGTACTAAGCACTGCTCCATGCACTGTGAACGAACAGAACTGTGAACAAGCCGGACAAACCGGCATGTCAGCTGCTGACATGTGCTGAGAAGAAAAATGAAGCAGGGTGAAGGAACAGACAGATGGGCAGGCACTACTCAAGACCAGGGATCCCTGGGGCAAGGTCAGGGTCCAGCCACAGGGATCTGCCCGAGGAAGAGCTCCAGCATCCAGAAACAGCGGGTGCTAGGTATCCTGCAGGAAAACTCTGCAGAATAAAGGACACACATCCACCTGGCATCTCAGCCTGCCAGAATTCTCTCAAACCATTTACTGACCTACCTGATGTTTGACAGCACTGGGGACTTCAAAGGATTCACAGTGAACTCCCAAGAGCCCCTGGTTTGCTCAGTCTATTAGCACTTTCACTTCCTGTTTTGCAGCAAACACTTGAGCATGCATATACATTATATTTTCCCTACTTCACCTTTTGCAACTAAAAAGAGAGGATTCTACTTCACTTATACGACCAACATTATTTTCCAGGGCCCTAATGTCCCAGTTTTTGTTTAAGAAATAATCTGTTTATTAAAAATCTTCCAACTACCATGTTATCACTTACATGACAGAAGATGCTCCAATTGCCTTCCTTAGGAATCTTACCATGGTAACTATAGCAATGGTTAACAGCCTGATCTGAGCCAGGTCCTATGCTAAGATCTTTATATTATCAACTTCATAAGGATCCTAGGGAGCAGGATCCTGAACCACTAACTCTAGACTTTAAAATACTATCATTCAGGTAGACATCACACACACACACACACACACACACACACACGCACGTACATATATACACACATACAAATACATATAATTTATACATATTTAGGTATACATCTGGACAAAAAAGAGCAGATGATACAAGATAACAGATAATTAAGAAAACAGTAGGCTAACAGGGAAAATTGTGTCCTAGTCCCAGCTCTGCCACATTTACCTGTCTTCCCCCACATTACCCTCTATGACAAGAGCTTAGATATGGCTCTGTGGTCACTGACCAAATATGTCAAACTCCATAACAAAATCCTGCCAAATGCAAGATTTAAATGAAGTATTTCAGGAGTTAGGAGATGGGAGAAATTGTTTCTGACTGAGGCACTCAGATGGGCTGAGCCACAGGAAGATCTATTGGGCTGACTTAAAGGTTGCAGCAGGCCTCTTGTTCAGGGAGGAGCACGTTCTAGATGTGGTACACGGCACACGGACAAACAAACATCAAAGGAAGTACACGCACCTGGCATATTTGGCCAAGCAGTGGCCCTAGAAGGACAGTACGATATGAAACAGTGGAGAGGAGAAATACTTTTGCAGAGCTGGAACACCAATCTAATACAGTGACACCTACAGGGAGATTTTGAGAATCACAGGGGAACTTCTGCAACAGACAGGCCTTGAAGAAGATAAGTGAAATGTTGAAGGTCTCAGCTAGGACAAACTCCCAGGTGTTCTGCCCCTGATCCTCGTGTTCTCATGTTAGCCCCCAAAGAACAGGGGTTCTGAATCTTGCTATGCATTAGAATCTCTGGGGAATCTTTTTAAAAAAACAGAAACAAGCAAACTAACAAAAAAACAATGCCTGGCTCCCAACCCACCCACAGCACTCTGATTAAATTAGCATGGGGCTTGACCTAGACATGGGGATTTTGGAAAAACCCCATGACTCTAATCTATAGCACAGTTTAGGAGTCACTGGACTTTACAGAGATAATGGGCAACCTCATCATGGTGCCAAGCACACCAGGGCCTAACGTACCAGCTTAGGAAAATTAATCTCAATTCTATTTATACAAATAGTAATGAGAGAGTCGTGGCAGGAGGCCAGTAGGGTCCTTGGACTATTCAATTCCACACCCAGTTACCAGTGCTTACAATCTGCAGGGTGTTGGGCTATCAAAGGCTGGACTACGGCAGAAATGGCAAAAGAGAGAGATCAGAGATATTTAAAAGGAAAAAAAGAATCAATGGAGTCTAGTGAATAATTTGTTATAAGGAACGAAGAAAAAGTAAATGACTACTTTTCAGGCCTAAGCAACTAAGCAGATGATGATACCACAACATGGGCTAAGAACCTGGAAAGGGGAGCAGAAAGAAATTTGCAGACTACAAACCAGTCCTCTGCTTTTATCAAACACTGAATGTATAGTTACATTAATAAATATGTAAGATTTACTATAAAATATATCTAGAAAAGAAAAAATGATGTGGAGGGTAGAGATCAAACAAGAATGACAGAATACTGAATAATTACAGAAGTGGGGTGATAAGTTGAATAGTGATTCAACTTCATATATCTTTTACCTTCCACGACAATTTTTTTAAAAACTAGACAAAACATACCATATTATGAATATAAAAAAGGCCAAACAGAATATAAAAGTATTAAGATTTAGGGAAGGGGAGGAGAATGGGAGGAAGGAAAAGGAGGGAAAAAGTGGGGGGTGTTCAATACTGTAGAATACACTTGACTCCCATGAGAACCCAAATATACCCAGGCAGGCGTATAAATCTAGCAATTTCAATGTTTAAAATACATGTATATGGTCATTTATATCTGAAATTTGGGGGAATTACAGAGGAAACATGAGATCAGGGCATGGGGAATGTGGGGGAGATCTTAGAGAAAGATCGGGTTTAAGCTACTCTTTTTTGGTTTTTTTTTTTAGTTTTTATTTATTTTATTCATTTAACATAGTCTTACATGTTGGAGGGAACTGCTGTTACATATTTATGCATAGATGGATATTGACAAAGTAAGTTAAGCTGATCCTATTCCAGAATCTCCCCCTTCAACCACTCCCTGCTCCCATGTCTCCTATGCTTCACCCCCATATTATAGAAATAAGCATTTACATGTGTATTAATTTTTGAATTTTCTGATCCTTTCTGCCCACCTGTGTATAGCTGGGCTTCTCATGGGAGTCAAGAGTTCCTAGCTGCATTAATAACCCCAATAATTCCTCCCTCCCCTCCGTGCTTTCTCCCTCCACCTTCATAGTTATGGTTCCCCCTGCTTATGTGAAAGTTCACCTATGTTGAGTTTATTTTTGAGCTTAGCCAACTTTCAATCTGTCTCAGATTTTACTCTAGCTTCCACATTCTGCCCTTAAGTCTTCAAGTTTGGGATATTTCACTCAGTATAATTTTTCCATCTCCATCCATTTGGCTGCAAATGTCATGCTATCATTCTAATAGCAGAGTAGAACTCCATTGTGTGTGTGTGTGTGTGAAAATATATATATATATATATATATATATATATATATATATATATATATATATATATATCACAGTTTTTGAATCCACTCATCCAGCGAGGGGCATCTGGGTTACTTCCATAGTTTAGCTATTGTAAATTGTAAGCTACTGTTAGTATGAATGCATGTTTGATTGTGAACCAACGAATCCCTTCACTATGTAAAATGATGTTGAACCAAAAAAAAAAAGGACTTATCTCTATAAATCTCCAATACTTCCATCCATTAATTTTATGTTACTAAATCCATCTAAGAACTGAAAAAAAACTATTAAGGTTTAAATAATTTTTCCAGAAATAATGTATCATCAACAAACTGTTCTAATTGTAAAGTTAATCAACTTTAGCAAAGAACCAGTTCAGAGATGGTAATCATTGGCTACCTCTGTTAAACAGTGAGCTTATCACTTGCTTTGGTAGTGTATTAGAACAGTAACTGCTATGTTCCATTTCTAAATATTAGGACACAACTCAGGGAGAAGGAAGGCATTGATGATCTATGACATTCAATAGCACAAAGGCAAAGTTTTAGTGGGATCTGGTTTTCTGGTTTTTTTCTGGGATGGGGGCAGGTGTCTCTTTTTCTCTAAATTTTACTTTCCAAGAGTTGGCTTCCAGTAGATGGAAAGCAATCTAACAAGATATATCAATGGCCTTAAAAATGTTCCTACCTTGAACCCAATAGTTCTATTTCTGTGAAGGGAGTCCAAAGAAATGATATGGAAAAGGGGACAGCTTTTACAATAAGAAACAACATCAAACAAAAACAAAACCATTCATATCATTGATATGCACCATAAAACCATGTTTTCAGGCCCTGTGTCATGGTGCATACCTGTAATCCCAGGTAGGCAAGAAGCTGAGGCAGGAAGCTCACAAGTTCAAAGCTACTTAGCAAGACCTTGTCTCAAAAAAAATTTTTTTTTCAGAAAGTATTGACATGGAGAAATGCTCCTTGTTTTGTAAAGTATATAACTATTATAAAGATTAGAGTAATAAATTCAATGTAAAATATCAATCTCAGCTATTTTCATATAAAAGAATTAAACATGCCATTTATTTTCTTCTCTGTAAATATTTATTATCCTCTAAACTTTCTATCAGAGGTATACACAACTGTTAAAATTAGGTGAAAAAAAAGTAGTGTTCAATTCAGCAACCGATCCAGCTACCCTAAATTCCAAGTAATTCTGATTTTGACCTTGGAATCCATTCTCCTAATATGCAAATTGTCTGCAACTTAATAATAAACTGCATTCGAAACACCAACATAAGACATATACTCCAACAAGAATTTGGTAGAACTAATATATGTTATAAATTACCCAACAGAAAGATCAAGTTTGTTAAGCTTATCAATTTATTTCTTGGAATCACGACTTGTATCTTCTCGTCTTTCAGTCCTTGGGACTCTTCTCAGATGTTTTCAAGACAGAGGTTGCTGCTGAAGGAAGTCTTCAGGGTACGAATCAGGAAAGGGTAAAATGCCTTATCACGAGTGCATAGTTTTCCTCCCAGATGCCTAAAAGTTTTTTGACGGACCCACAAACCTACGTCCAGCTAGGTACAAACTAGCCGGCGACCATGGATACTAAACCTTGGTTTCTCCACTCTGCGGTTCAACGGATACAAAAACGTTATTTCTATCTCACTTTTACAGGAGTCCAGAGACGTCTGTGCCAGTCAGTCCCACCACCAGGATGGGCGGGATGCAGCCCCGAAGGGCTGGAGGAATACTCTGAGATTCGGCTCAAGCCCTCAGCTCCCCAGAAGTCTACCCCGGCTCCTTCCCGGGCGACCCACGTAAGGACCCAGAGTGCCCGAAAGCGGCCAAGTCCCCCTGAGCTGGGGGAGGCTCCTCGCTGCCCCTGTCTTCCCGCGGACAGGCCTCCAGGCCCCACGCTAAGCAACTGTCCCGCTCCCCGGAGGCCCGGCCTCCTCTCAAGTCCCTCCGAGCACAGCCGCCCTCACCCGGGGCTCACCAGGGGTCCGGTGCCATCCTGCAGCCTCCGCCCGCAGCGCGGAACGCGAACACTTCCTGCTTGCGGCAGCTGACTACGGCGGCCCGCGCGGCTCAGTTCCCGCGGTTCGGCCGGTGCGCGACCGCTTAAAGTGCGCAAAGTGAATTCGTAAACCAGGACGTCAGAACTACCAGAGAAAACTGGTTTACGAACAAATGCATATCATATTGGTACTTTATATGCATTTATGACTATACAATAACTCAACTCCTTAATAAAAAAATTTTTTTTAAAAGAACTGTAAGGGGGATAAAAAAAGTTTTTTTCTTCTCCGCAGTGGGGTAGAGCAGGTTGGAACAATCTGTTGCCACTAAGACGCGAACCGCTGGGCACAATTAAAGTAAAATTGTTGTTGAACAGAATCTAAACATTTCTCCAGGGAGATGGAAGCGCTTCAAGACCGCCCTCTCGCAGGTCCGTAAGTTTTTAATCTTTAAAAACAAAATAAAACTGGATCGTGGGGTAGACTTTTGCTAAAACTCACTTTAGGTGAATTTTATGATCTGTAAGTTGTACCTCCAAATAAAGGATTTCCAGAAATCGTTTTAAGAATTGTTTTACCCTGCTTCAAACAAGGGCCCAGGAAGCAGCCTACTCATCAGACACAATATATTTAAGTATTTTAAAGATGCCATTAGGTACTTAATTATATAGTTGCCAAGAAGGTCACGGGCTCTTTGCTAGGGGAAGGGAGGAATCCGTTCGGTGCATTTTCTGCTCACCCCAGCGCCCGCTCCTTAATTTCCAGAGAAATGCAAGAAAAGGGACCCGGGAACCCCTCCCTACCCTTGCTGGAAAGCAAACTCCGAAGCCTGGGTTTCTGCGCGAGTGTGGAGCTGGCGCGCGTGCGCACGTCCGTTACCATAACGACCAGGAGACGCTGTATCCACAGGGGCTCGAAAGGCGGTGAACGGAATTTCTCCGAGATGGACAAGGAAATTTCGCCCGAGGCAGAGGTGGCAGAGCTGGAACTTGATGCGGTGATCGGTTTCAATGGTGAGACTTCGAGCATCCACGAACTGCGCGGTTTAGGAACCCCAAGGACGTGTAGTGTAAGCAGGGTTCTCCTGGCACCGGGTGGCACCTGAAAGGCAGTGGCAAACACAGGGCACCCATAGCCTCGCCCGCCCAGGGGTGTCTGAGAGTCACTTGCTGCTTCCGAGCCCAAGGGACTGGGATGGTTTTAAACTGCTCAGATAAGCGTCAGCACCTAAAGGGGACCCAATGACTCCTCACCCGGCCGGATGGATGAGTAAGTGTGGTTGCGATTCTTCTCCCATCAGGGCAGCCCTCCTTGGCCCTGAACCCCCCAAAGTCCTGGGACCCTCGGTCATCACCGGCTCCTGGCACCAACCAACAAAACTTATAAACTCCTAGCTGATGTACTGTTGAAAACAAGCTGAAAGAGTGAATGTGAGCAACCGCTTTAGGGGATGATCTGAGTTCTATTGCACAGAGTAAAGATTCTCAAGGTTGAAGGTTTCTAACCAAGGTAGAAGGTGAATAGGACACCGGGGAGTGAGAACGCTTTTAATCGGAGGAGGGGCCTGGCCACTGGGCTTATTTCTTATTTGTGATTGCCTGTTGTTGTGCACATGAAAGAGGTGGTACATGCCTGTAATTCCAGTGACTCAGGAGGCTGAAGCAAGGAGGATTGCAAGTGCAAGGCCAGCCTCAGCAACTTAGGCCCTCAGCAGTTTAGTGAGGCTTGGTCTCAAAATTAAAAACAAAAAAGGATGGGGATGTAGCTCACTGGTAAATTGCCCCTGGGTTAAATCCCCAGTGTGCCCCCAGTCTGGCAAAACAAAGAGGGAAGATGTTATGTTTTTTTTTTGTTTTTCTGCTTGTGATTTGTTTGGGGGATGAGAAAAGCTGTGAATTAAATTTTAGAAGAAGCAAACTTTTTAAAAAGTGTATTGAAATTTTTTAAATTGCAATGATGTAGGTGCAGAACAATCTCTGATGAGTTTTTTAAGTTCTTTTTTTTTAAAGAGAGAAGGACAGAGAGAGAGAGAGAGAATCAATTTTTATTGAGTTTTTCACATGGCTTTTGTTGCTCTGACACTTAGTTGTGTATGTGGGTGCTGGGGTTAGAACCTGTGTACTTGCACATGCCAGGCAAGTGCCTTAACTTTTGAGCCACTTCCAGCCCCCTCTAATGTGTTTTAAGCACACTCTAGGACATAATCTTTGAGTGCTTTAATAACTTCTCACAGAAAGTGGGTACTTCATAATCTGAGATATTGACCATCTTTAGAGCTTGTTATGAGATCACATGGAAAGGAATTGAGTGGCCTCCAACAAGTTGCAAAGGCTCCCTGGTGAGCTCTAAGAGCCAATACCTGGTATATTACAGTCCATGTTTCTCATGGTAGTTACTAATTCTCTTTGTCTTTTAGAATGGTCCAAATTGAAGGAATTGTTTTCATCTTGTTGGTTTTTGTAATCATTTATATCCTTTCATATAGTCAAATACAGGGCTGGAGCAGTGGCTCAGGGGTTGCAGTGCTTGCCTGGCAAGGACCCGGGTTCGAACCCCAGCACCGTGTATACAACAAAGTGTTGCAGGAACGAAAGCCACGTGAAAAACTAAATAAAAGTGATTTAAAAAAAAAACAAAAAATCATATAGTCAAAAACACATTTATTTAGAACCATAATATGCCAAATAGTATGCTGTGGACTGAGAATAGAGATAAATCCATAGCCATGGTTAAGAAAAAGAGTTTAGAAAACTGGAAAAATATAGTAAAACTGAAAGAAAAATCAGTCATCACTACATTTCCCAAAGATATCACTGTTAATCTTTTGGCGTGATTCTTTCAAATACACTTACACAGAAATATTTTTAAGTGAAAGTGGAATCACACTGTATGTGTATATGTGTGTATATATTCTCTCATAACACAATTTTTTTTCACTTAACAGTATGCCATGCAACCTTTTCCTTGGAAATGAATATGATAAATCATAAAATGAAACATAATATACTTTATGCTGTAATTTCAATGTAATATTTAGTATAATCTCTTGCATAGATATAATCTAAATAATCCCTTTTGTTAATAATTTATATTTTACGTTCATTTAAAAATGCTACAAAAAACGTCTGCGTAGCTAAATTTTTCAGTTCTTAAACTTTTTTCCTTAAGATAAATTGTGAGGCCAGGTGTGGTGGCTCCTGCCTGTAATCCCAACACCTCAGGAGGCTGAGGCAGGAAAATCTCACATTCAAAACCAGCCTAGAAGCTTTGCAAAGGTCCTAAGCAACTTAACAAGACCTTGTCTCAAAAACGTAAAAAGGGCTGGGAATGTTGTTCGTGTTGAATGTTGGGTTCAATCCCCAGTACCAAAAGAAAAAAAGATAAGTGTGAATACATCCACATCCTAAAGACTTTGATGTATCCTCCAAATGTTATGTCATATATGCCACACAAATATCTACGAAAAACAAAATCAGTAGGCCCCCTTATTTATGGGGGATAGGTTCCAAAGCCTTCAGTGGGTGCCTAAAACCAGGATAATACCAAATCCTATACTATGTTTTTTCCTATGTATACATGTACCTATGATAAAGTTTAATTTCTAAACTAGGTACAGTAAGAGATTAGCAATAATAGTGATAGTAAAATAGAAAAATTATAACCATATCATGTAATAGAAATTGTTCAGAATGCATTACTGTCATACAATCGACTACTCTGCAGCAAGTAAAAAGCATGAACTACTGCTGCGCATGATAAGAAGGATGGATCGTGGAATTAAAGAAACCAGACACGAAAGGCCTTTACATTTGGTTCATGTAAAGGTCCAAAATGAGATCAATTAACCTACAGGAAGACAAGTCAAAGAGTCAACTACCTTTCAAGAAATATAGACTGGGGGAAGTCACACGGAAGACATCTGGGGTGCACTAACCTTCTTACTTTAGGCTAAAGTTCTAGGTGTGTGTTTACCTGGTAAACAGGTACTGAGTTGCCTGCATTTTGTCCCTAAAGATAAATGCTTATTTAAAAAGACTCTACAAGGGGCTAGAGCGGTGGCTCAGCAGTTTCGGCGCTTGCCTTGCAAGTGCAGGGACACCAGTTCAAATCCCAGCACTACGTACACAACGAAGTGTCCGAGCAATGAAAGCCAAATGAAAAACTAAATAAAATCACTTCTCTCTTTCTCTCCCTCTCACTGTCTCTCTCTCTCTTTTTTAAACAGACTATACTACCTGCTATGGTTTGTGGGTTTGTGTGTGTGTCCCTCAAAGGTTCATGAGCCCAAACCTTGGTCCCCATTATGGCTTTTGAGGTATCTCCCAAAAGCTCACATGTGTGAGACAACGCAAGAAAATTTAGAGGTGAAGCATTTGGGTTATAAGAGACTTAACAGAACCAGTGCATTAATCTGCTTTGATGGATTATTAAGTGGGTGCTGACTATAGGCAGGTAGAGTGGGGCTGGAGAAGGTGAGTCACAGGGGCTTATCTTTGGGGTTTATACTTTGTCCCTGGTTAGCAGAGCTCTCTCTGATTCCTGATTGTCATGCCCTGAGCTACTTTCCTCTGTCATACCCTTCCACCACATGTTCTGCCTCGTCTCAGCCGCAGAGCAATGTAAACAGCTAAGAAGTCATTTCCTACATCTGTGCAAACGATGTCTTGTTTTTCACATTACGTCTTTGATCTACCTGGAAGGGATTGCTTGTATACGGTGTGAGATAGGGATCTAACTTTACTTTTTCCATATGGTAGCCATTCAATTGTTTATAAGGAAATTGCAAGTAGAAAAAAATAACAATACATGTTTAGTAGGAATTGTTTGCCTGGGAAGACACAAACCTTAGTTTTGTAGGAACTTACTTCATGAAAAAAATACAATGAAAAGAAAGGAATCATTTATTTAGAACTACATTTGGCCATTTGAACAACAACAAATATATTTAGCTATGAGAATCACACAATGCACCACGATGAATTCCAGAGGGAGTTAATAAGAAGGAAGAAACCATTTGAGAACCAGAACACTGGGGGACAATACGCTAAGTGAAGTAAGTCAGCTACAGAAAGAAAAAAAACACGTTCCCACTTATATGCAGAAGTGAAAAGAAATGTCTTCCAAATAAGTAGAGAATAGAATATCAGTTCCCAGAGTCCAGGAAGGGTGTATGGACGGAGGGGTGGAGAGAGGATGGTTAACAGGTGCAGCTGGATAGGAGGAATAACTTCTAATGTTCTCTATGTATAGCACAGTGCGATAACTATGGTTCACAACAATTAATTATTTCATAATTGCTAGGAGAGAGGGTTTTTAATATTCCCAGTACAAAGAAATGATAGGTGTCTAAAGAAACAAATAGGCCAGGTACCCTGATCTGGTCATTCTACATTGTAGACATGTATTGAAATGCCATGCTGGACCCCCACAAGTATGTACAATTGCTGTGCATCACTTGAAGATTTTTTTTAAATCCCAGAAGACAACATTAATAAATATCTGTGACTCTTTTAATGGCAACAAATACCCAGTAATAAAAGTAACAAGAAACGTATGAGATCTGTATGAAGAAAAACTGAAAATGCTACTGGGGCACATAAAAGGAGACTTCAAAAGAAAAACAACTTTGCTTTTAGAAAGTATATGCATATATATACGTGTGTGTATACATATATATAATTATTGTTAAAAATATTATTTTCCTTAAATTACTCTATATATTTAATACCACGTCACCAGAAATACAATCATTGTTTAGCTACTTAAAGGGTTTTTTTTTAAGAAAGAGGGGATAGTGAGAGAGAGAAAGAAGCAATTTTTATCCAGTTTTTCATGTGACTTTCATTCCCCGAACACTCTGTTGTTTACATGGTGCTGGGGCCTGAACCTTTGTACTTGGGCATGCCAGGCAAGTATCGCAACCACTGAGCCACCGCTCCAGCCCCAACTTCAAAGTTTTTATTGAAGAATAACAAAACAAAACAAAAAAAAACCATGGGCCTGAGATGAGTGACAAGCAATTTCGTGTTAAAACATATGACAAAGGTTTGTCCTTGTTGAGGTGGTTCTTGGCAAATATTTGGAGGCTGGGAACTGCCTAAAGAAAGAAGTCTTACCGTGAAAGTACTCAAACATCTTCAGAGTACCCTGTGATCACTCAGAACTAAAAAAAAAAAAAAAAAAAAAAAACCTTCAATTTTTTTTCTTTTATTGAAGTATACTCGATGAATAAAATTGTATGAATTTAAGATGTACAACATGATGTTTTGATATATGTGGGCGTTGTGAAATGATTCCCACAATCAAGCTAATTAATTTCTTCCCGTAGTTGCTATTTTTTTTATTTTGGGAATAAGAACTCTGAAGATCAACTCTCTCGGCCGTGATGCAATGTAGTGCATTAACTGCAGGCCCCAGGCTGTAATTAGACCTCCAGAACTTACTCAACTCATGTAACTGAACCTTTGCACCCTTCAGCCAATATCATCCCCAGTCCCCCATTTTCCAGTTCATGTTGACCTCCATTCTACTCTCTGTTTCTTTGAGTCAAGCTTTTTGAGGTTCTAGAATAAGGAAGATTATTTAGTATTTCTTTCTGTAGATGACTTATTTCACTTAGCATAATGTCCTCTAGAGTGATTGTTTTTAAAAATGGGCTAAGGACCCAAACTAGACAGTTATCAAAAGACGTACAAATGGCTTACGGGTATATAAAAAGCCCTTCATCATCGCTAATCATCAGGGGAAATGCAGATCGCCTCACATCTGTTACAATGGCTATTGTCAAAAAGACAAACGATACCTCGCGTTGGTGAGGATGTGGAGAAAAGATAGCCTCTGTACCCTGTTGGTGGGAATAAGTAGAGCCATTATGGAAAAAGGAGTATGGAGGTTCCTCAAAAAATTAAAAGTAGAACTTCCATATGATCCAGCAATCCCACTTCTGGGTATATATGCAAACGAATAAGTATCTTGAACGGAGGTCTGCACCCCCCATGTTCATTGTAGCATATGCACACCAGCCAAGATAGGGAAGCAGCCCAAGTGTCTATCAACAGAGGAACAGATAAAGAAAATGTGCAAACACCCCCCACACATTGTAATATGAGTCATGCCATTTGCAAAAACGTACCTGAACCTGGAGAACATTATGCCATGAAATCAGCCAAATGGTTATATTTGCCAAATGCTTGTTTGAGGTATGGGAGTCACATTCTTCCTTTGCCTACACTTTCACCAAAGCAAACTGCCCTGCTTCTCAGTATTGTAAGAATTGACCCTAGGGGGCTGGAGCGGTGGCTCAGCGGTTTCGGCGCTTGCCTGGAAAGCACCAGGACCCGGGTTCAAACCCCAGCACCACGTACACAACTGAGTGTTGGAGCAACTAAGGCCATGTGAAAAACGAAATAAAGTTGTTTCTCTCTTTCTCTGTCTCTCTCACTGTCCCTTTCTCTTAAAAAAAAAAATTGACCCTAGGACATTGCTGTCTAAGGTGAAGTTTCTTAACTAGCATCGGCATCCCTTGGGCGCTTACATGAAATACAGCATCTCAGCTGGGCACAGTGACTTGGGAGGCTGAGGCAAAAGGATCACAAATTTGGGGTCAGCATATGCAACTTAGTGAGGACCTGTTTCATCATAAAAAATAAAAAGGGGGTTGGAGCAGTGGCTTGGTGGTTACGGCGCTTGCCTGGCATGCGCAAGTACACGGGTTCAAACCCCAGCACCCACGTACACATCTAGGTGTCAAAGCAACAAAAGCCATATGAAAAAATTAAATAAAAATTGATTCTCTCTGTCTCTTTCTCTCACCATCCTTCTCTCTTAAAAGAAATAAAAATAAAAAGGACTGGGGATGTAGCACAGTGGTAGCTACGCACCCCTGGATTCAATACCCAGTACTTCAAAAATAAGAAAAGCGGAATCTCAGTCCCACCTCAGACCTGGCAGAATCTACATTTTAGTAGGATCCCTTTGGGATTTCACGCTCATCAAAGTTTGAGAATGGATGTATCAAACCAACCTTCTTGTCTGCAGAATGAAATTACCTGCTACTCCATACTTATTTTAATTGAACTAAGGTATACTCCAAAAGTGTTGTCTTTTGTACTCTACTTTTTAAAAAATTAAGTACGTCTGCAATTGATTATAATTAAGAATAATCTGTCTTTTAGGACACGTTCCTACTGGTCTCAAATGCCATCCTGACCAGGAGCATCTGGTTTATCCCCTGGGTTGCACGATCCTCATTCAAGCACTAAATACCCATGAGCAGAAATTTCTACATGGCCACGGTAACAACGTCTCCTGTTTGACCATCTCCAAGAGTGGAGATTATATTGCCTCCGGACAAGTCACGTTCATGGGGTTCAAGGTGAGTAGATTGAAAACAATTTGGTGTGAATGCATTTGGAGGCACCTCCATGGAAATGCCACTCCAGGTCCTTAGCTCTGAGTGGCCCCGGTGCTTTTTCCTTCTTTCTTCCTTTTGACCTCTCTTCACCCATTTCCCTTCTGTTGGGCTGAGAGGGAAGGAATGACATCATCGTACCAGACATCGCAGCTTATGACTGATAATGGTCAGGAACTGAAGTCCCTGCTTAGAACTCTTCCCACTCTGTTTCTGGCATGCTTAGAAAAGATGGCCCAATTTCTAGAAAAGTGTCATTCCTGATGATTTCTCACCAAGAGGAGTCATGTCTCCCCAGAGTCTTTTAAAGCCTGTTCTCTGACGGTGTATTCTTGCCCACAGGCAGATATCATTTTGTGGGATTATAAGAAAAGGGAGTTGATTGCTCGATTATCACTTCACAAGGGCAAAATTGAAGCTTTGGCGTTTTCACCAAATGACCTGTACTTAGTGTCACTAGGAGGCCCAGATGATGGAAGGTAATGAACTGAACCTACTCACTTATTTTTTTACCCGATATATTTCCATAGGTGTCAAGCACCCTGTCTCCTGTAATATTGTCTGTTGGCCCGGCTACTGAAACTTTCATACCCTTTTCCCTATACGGTATTTCCTTGTTTGAGCTTCATAAGTTTGTTACAAAAGAAGTCTGCATTTATGAATAGCTATATACTGACAGTTCTCTTAATATATAGAAAGTCAATCAAATCTTTATAATTTTTCCTCTTTTAGTAGTTGTATGTGGTCATACCATCCCTGGACCATGCCCATTTGACTGCCTTTTATGAGAAATATAGTAGACAAGTAGTCTCAACATTCTTAGCTCAGAGCTGGGCACACGCCTATAATCCTAGTGACTCAGGAGGCTGAGGCAAGAGGATCGCAAGTTTGAGGCCAGCCTCAACAACTTAAAATTCAAAATTTTTAAAAAGGGCTAGGGGTGTAGCTTAGAAGCAGAACTCTCCTGGGTTCAATCCCCAGTACCATACACACACACACACACACACACACACACACACACACACAATTCTTCCCTCAATTTAAAGAAGTTGTTCTCAACCTTGGGTGGGTACTAGAATCACCTGGAGAGACTGTAAAAATTCTAATGCCTGTGTCCCGCCCATGGACTTTCTTGAAGTTTGGCTGTTAGGGCATCCCACCTCTTCCCCCTGCCAGAGAGAGGAGGTCTTTGGGGAGTAAAAAATGGCCTCTTCACCAAGGTTAACCTGGTTAAGCTATCATTCTCCTGGTAATTTTAAGCTTGATTTTAAGCTTTCTAAAATTTTCTTGCAGAAAATTAGGGAATGTTGAGAAGCCAGTGAAAGGATAAATACAATATGCCCACCCTGGATTAGTCCTTGTGGTGGGGAGGATGGGATTCTGCAGATTGATTTTGGACAACCAGAAGTCAACCCTGAACCAGTGGGAAGAGTCCATTCTACCCAAGTTACCCGGATTTTACACAGAGGGGGAGAAATGCAAGGGATGTTGAAAACTCTAGTGGGCACTCTGCAGTTCGCATTTACCTTTAAGATTTCACAGCCTGCTTGTGAAATGCTTGTATCGAGCTATCGTACTGTTCATGTTGTAATGCAGCTTACACCAAGAACATCTCCATACGTGAACTCACAGACACATCTATGGTTCTTTGCAATAACTGCATCCAATTCCATTGTATGGATGCACCAAAATTTATTTGGCCAACTCACTATGTTGGTGCCACATATTTATTTTTAAATTTTAACCTTGTTTGTAAAAAATTAAAGCTGTAACTGAACAAGGTACATAAAGAAACTGTGTTGTCCTTCTATGCAAAAAGATCCAAGATTTCAATAGTATGAATCCAATGCTCCTCTGCATGTCCTCAAACCAGAAGGCTTTTACATTTTCCGTAGCTTATTTGAGGTATATTTTCACACACAATAAAATTTACCCATGCAATGTGCTTGGTAGAATGGTTCTGAGTGTATGCATAGCCCACAACCATCACTGCAATTAATTTTAGAACTTTTTCAACACCCCAAAAAGAAACCCCATAGCCCGTTAGCAGTCACTCCCCATCTCTCTTCTCTCCTGCTCAAGGTGAATGAATACTGATCTATTTTCTGCCTCTAAAAATTTGCCTACCTACTCTGCACACTTCACATAAATTAAACAATATGTGGGTTTTTGTGACTGACTTCTTTCATTAATGCTTTTGAGGTTCAACTGTTTGTGACATTCATCAGTATGTCATTTTTTGGTTGTCAAATAATATTCAAATAATATTGCACGGATACCACTCTTTTCCTTATCCATGTATCAATTAGTGCAGTTCAGGTTTTTGTGCTGGAACCCAAGGCATTGTGCATGCTAGTAGAACATGCTGTATGACTCAGTTACACTCCCAGCCCCCATTTCTACTCTTAAGCTACAAGCTTATGTTGCTACAAGCATTCATGTACAAGTTTTTGGTTTTGTTTTGGGGGTTTTGTTTGTTTTTTGAGACAGGGTCTCTCTAATTGCTGGGGCTGGTCTTGAACTTGCTGCAGTCCTTCTGCCTCATCTTCCAAGTATCTGGGATTACAGGCATGCACCCACTCGCCCAGCACATATACAAGATTTGTTTTTAAACTGGGAATTGAAGCCAACAGCTCCTAATCACTAAGCCACATCCCTAGCCCCTTTTATTTTTTTTATTTTTAGACAGGATCTCTCTAAGTTGCCTAGGGCCTCACTAAATTGCTGAGGGTGGCTTTGAACTTGCAATCCTCCTGCCTCATCCTCCCAAGCCACAGGGATTACAGGCATGTGCCACTGTGCCTGGCCGTGTCCAAGATTTTGTGTGCTCATATGATTTCATTTCTTTTGAGTCTGAAGTCTTCTTTTGTGTTGTAATTGTTGTTCATCATGTCGTTATCATTTTGACCTCTTAAGTGGTTTACCTCTCAACTTTCCACTTTAGATGTTATCTTTTGATTTCCCACTAGGAAAAAAAGAAGAATTTATAGCTTTTGCCCCCACCTCCTCTTCCTCATTCCTAGTGATGTTGTTGATACCTTGATTTTAAACTACCTGTAATAACATATTCTATGGTAGACAATGAGAAAAGTACAGATGGGCTTGTTTTTGCTTTAACAAGGTTTGTAACATTTGCATTCTTTTGCTTCAAATATTTTTTTTAATTTTTTTTATTTTTGAACAACCATACAAGTTTTTAACAAAATAATATAAAATGTGTATAGATTCTGGATATTACAATTACCCCCAGGAGTGCCCCCCCAATTACCCACCCTTATCCCTCGCTTCCCCTTCCCACAATATCTCTAAAAAAGGATTGTGTTGTATAACATTACATCTTATCTGGATTTAACACATGATAATAGACCAACTTTCTCACTGGCCAGGGTCTAGTCCCAACCTCCACAGATGAGTGAAGACATTCAACCCTTGGTTCTCTGGGTTATGCTGATTTTAGTCAGCATAATTTCTTCCATAGCCATCCATTTACCTTCAAAGGCTGCAATATCATTGTTTCTAATTGCTGTGTAAAATTCCACGGTATAAATATACCACAGTTTTTTTTTATTCAAACATTTGACATAATACCCCTTCCCAAACAGTCTCGGTATTCTTATCCAAGCACTATTCAGGTTAGGACCAAGTTGTATGATTGCACCCAGAAAAAAGGAAATGTCACCCTAAACTAATGCTTCTCAAAGTGTAGTCCCCAGAGGAGCAGCATCTGCATCAACAGGGACTTGTAAGGAAACCACACTTTTCACCTTCCACGCCAGACCTCCTAAGTCAGACACTCTGGGGCAAGGGACTGGAAGTCACTGTGAATAAATATTTTTAAAATTATATTTTAATTTGACAGATTTATGGGGTACAGTGTGATAATTCCATACTTGAATATGGTGCGTAATGATCAAATGGGGTATTTATCTAAATGACTTTGATTCTGATTCAAATGCATATTCAAGTTTGAAAACACTGTCTTACATCATTTTCTTAATGACATTCCTTCTTTTTTCCCCCCTGCTGGAATATTCCCTCAAGGAAAAATTTTATGTGAGATAAATGAATGATAAGTGTATCTGAAATGTCTTTATTTTAGCATCAGACTTGGATGGGCTCACGGGCTTCTACCCACATAATCGTTTGCCTTCAAATCTTTTGAAGATGTCATGTCGCCTATATCTTCTAATGTCTGGTGTGAGCGAGGAGATGTCCTTTTGCGTTGCTTTTCCTTTGTTAGTAGACTGTTTCGTTTTCTCTCTCTAGACCCACTAAACTAGCTGTTTTCTTATTTTGAAAGCTGAATTTTTCCTGATATTCTGTTCCTTCTTGGTTTGGCAGTGTGGTGGTATGGAGCATAGCCAAGAGAGATGCCATCTGCGGCAGCCCTGCAGCCGGCCTCAACGTCGGGAATGCCACCACCGTGGTGTTCTCCAGGTGCCGGGATGAGATGTTTGTCACTGCTGGAAAGTACGTCTCTCGTTAGAGTTTCAGACGTCATCAATTACTGCACTTGCTCGCAGAGAAAATTTGGTCCTTCCAGTTTATGGAAACGTGTCTCTAGTCCTGGACAAATACATTATAATTTTCATAGTTTTCATCATCATTGAAAGGCCTTTCAGCTAAATATCATTTTTTTTAAAGAGAGAAGGACAGTGAGAGAGAAAGAGAGACAGAGAATCAATTTTTATTGAGTTTTTCACATGGCTTTCATTGCTCTGATACTTAGTTGTGTACGTGGGTGCTGGGGTTCGAACCCGTGTACTTGTGCATGCTGGGCAAGCACCGTAACCACTGAGCCACTGCTCCAGCCCCTAAATACCATTTTAAATATGAAAATTCTATGATTCCTACTAAAAGATTCTGCTGAACTGTTAAACTCATCTCAGGTCCATTTATTTATTTTGGTACTGGGGTTGAACCCAGGAGTGCTTTACTACTGAGCTACATCCTCAGCCCTATTTATTTATTTATTTCATTTTTCTCAATTTTTTATTGGTGCCTTGTGTTGTATGTGATGGTGGGATTTGTTGTTACATGCACACTATATAATAATATAATTTGGTCAATATTGTTCCCTGCCTTTTTATTTTTTTTTTTATTTTGAGACAAGTACTCAGTTGCCGAGACTGGCCTCACATTTGTGATTCTCCTGCCTCGGCCTCCCAAGTCGCTGAAATTACAGGCATACACTACCACATCTGGCTCAGGTTCTCTTTTTGTGGTCGAAAGCAAATTATTTCCAATCTCTGCTCACAAAACAATCTGCACAATTGCACGGGATTCACTTACCGGTGGTTGTTTCTTACCACTGTTCTTGATTTAGGTCTCAGGCAATGATATTTTGCAAACAGACTGTGCCAGGAAGTTTCAAACATTTAGACTACTAGCCATATGACGTAATTTCCAGAGAGATCAGCTTTAACCAGCTCATGGTGACCAAGCTGAGCATCTGAAGAGAAGCCTATATTGCGTAGAATAAATCAGTTTGCAGCTGGGCAATCAGAACCCCGATTGGAGTTTGAGGGAAGGTTAAATATATGCAAAAGCAATGCGTTTTATGTCATGTACCAGTTCAAAGGTGAGAAATCTGTAGGGTTGAAGTATACACTGTCCTCTCCTTCCTGTGAAAGGTTTACACGGTGCTTACTTTCCCAGCCAGAGTAAAGAATTTTTTTTTTTAAAGAGAGAAGGACAGTGAGAGAGAGTCAGACAGAATCAATTTTTATTGAGTTTTTCACGTGGCTTTCGTTGCTCTGACACTTAGTTGTGTATGTAGTGCTGGGGTTCGAACTCATGTACTTGAGAATGCCGGGCAAGCACCACTGAGCCACCCACTCCAGCCCCCAGAGTAAAGAATTTTTGCTGCACTACATCTGTATTGTTTCCTGTCCCCACCTTGTGACATACTGCACACATTTATTCCTTGGGTAGGAAGGATCTGTTGAGAGGCCATGAAACTTCCTGGCTTTCTTGAAAGTCACCTCCTGTCAAAACAAAACAAATCTAATACATCGTCATCTGACCATGCCCTACTCTGTGTTTTTTGATACTTTCAGTGGGTTTGCAGAGTGGCTTGATTAAGCCTTTGTTTTACTGGGTTCTTTGTTTCTTAGTGGCTGCTTATGCAGAGCTTTGGTTCCTTCTAAGGTCCAAGGGCAATGTTCCCCAGGAGTCAAAACTGGAATTCTATACCAATAAGACTTTCTTTAGGACAATCTATATTCCAAGTCTGCTTCAATTTCATGTGACACTAATAACTGAGAAAGTTAACATTCTCAAGTAAGTTTTCCATCATGGTACCTATATACCCTGGGTTCTCGATCACAGTTCTGATTTCATGTATTCCATTATATTATTCCCCCTGAGATACCTTGAAAATTCAGAATTTCAATATCCAGATGATATCCGCCATTGAGGCCATGGAAAAGTTCTTTTTTTAATTTAGAAAATAGATTTAAAATACTTACTGAGCACTTAGTATGTGTATCATTTTGGAGCCCAAAAAATAAAAGATAAAAATTGAACTTGATATACTTTTAATTAATCTTTTCTGCCTTGAGGTATTAGCTGAAGTCTTTATGATGTTGCCCTTGATATTTTAAAATAATGATTAATTCAGATTAACTCAACATACAAAGATTACATACCAACCACACATCAAGGCCTGTGTCCAGTGCTTAGTTTAACTTTCAGTTGCTTATTCTCATTTCTTCTTCCTTAGAGACAGGACTGTCCATACCAAAGTATTTCCCCTTAAAAATTTTCCAGACAATATCTTGACTAACTGAAATTTGGTGTCCCAAACAAGCATCTTCCTTCCCCTCGCCCTAGCCTTGGTAAACACCACTTTAGTCTTTGTTCCTATGAGTTCAACTTTTGTAGATTCCACAGAAGTGAGATCATGAAGTATTTGTCTTTCTGTGACTGTCTAACTTCACCTAGCATGATGTCTTTCCAGGTTCATTCACATTTTCACAAATGACAGGGCTTCCTTTTTTCTTAAGGCTGCATAGTATTCCATGTGTATGTATACCACATTTTATTTATCCATTCATTTACTGATGGACACCCAGATTGTGTGCATCATGGTGACTACAGTTAATACATATATACTCATGCAATGTATACTCAGAATAATTATGGATATTATACTTATATATATTATAAATATGTATATTATGATGTATTTATGTAATATATATGAAGCAATACATCAAATATAACAGATTTTAAGTGTTGTCACTATAAAGGATAAGTATATGAAGTAATGCATATGTTTAATATCTCAATTTAGCCATTCCACAATCTGTATGTATATATACACATATACAAACATCAAAACATCATGATCTATACAATTTTTACTTAACAGTTAAAGGAGGGAAGAGATTTGGAAAGCATGAAAAAATAAATTCTAAAAAGCAAAAGATAAAGAAGAAGAGGGAAGGAAACCGAATGAACTCTAGTTTTCTACTAACGTGTTTCCTTGCTTACGCACGCGTGTGTTTGTTTTCAGGTGGAACACTAATTTCCAAGTGAGTGACAGCTGAGTGTGAGATCCCACTCTGCTGTGCACAAGCTCCGCTTTTGCTAGTTTGGAGAGATGATTTGGAGAGATCACAAGACCTACGTCTTGGGGTTGTTGTGAGGACTGAGTGAAAGATCTTAAGTAGAGCACCAGACTATTAAAAAAAAAAAAGCCCAAAAATATTCTCTTCCCTTCTGCTCCTCCTTAAAAAGAATAGAGAAGAGATGATGGAGTGATTCAATGGATATCCATTTTGTGATTTTTCTTTATAGTGGGACGATTCGAGTGTGGGAACTGGATCTCCCAAATAGAAAAATATGGCCAACCGAGTGCCAAACAGGACAGACGAAAAGAATTGCCATGAGCCTTACTGTAAGTGCTACCTTCAAGTGTTATTAAAGCAGCTATTTTTACAAGTCTGTTAACAGTACCAGCCCTGGGGAGGGTGAACATTGGCCTGGTGGTAGGAGGGTCAGTTGAGGAATGTTGATTAGGAAGCACAGATGAGAGGGAATCTCACTTCAGTATTGATTGATTGATTGACTGATTGACTTAGTACTCCGGATTGAACTTGGGATCCTCACTGAGCTACATCCCCAGCTCTTTTTTTTTTTTAATTGAGACAGGGGCTGGAGCCGTGGCTCAGGGATTACAGCGCTTGCCTTGCATGCGTGAATCTGTGGGTTCGAACCCCAGCACCAAGTACACAACGAAATGTTGGAGCACTGAAAGCCACATGAAAAAACTAAATAAAATTGATTCTCTCTCTCACTGCCCCTCTCACTTAAAAAAATAAATAAATCTTGGACAGCTTCCTAAATTGCTGGGATTACAAATCTGTACCAGGCTGTCATCAGATGTCCAATGCCTGCGTCACCAGGAGGAAAGATGGTTCTAAGAGCGGTAGCATAGCCAGGTGTACTCAGAGTCCATGGTGTCCCTCTATGCCACCAATATTATTTCTACTACTAGAAGTATGATTTCTGATGGTAAAATTCGTTATTGAAATGCAGTCTCTACCATAAAGGGAAATGATTAATGTTTTTTTCCCCAATACTTTATGTTGAGCCAGGGGTACTTTACCACTAAACTACATCTCCAGTCCTTTTTATTTATTAATTTTTTTTAAAGAGAGAGAGAGAGAAGGACAATGAGAGAGACAGAGGGAATCAATTTTTACTGAGTTTTTCACATGACTCTTGGTGCTCTAACACTTAGTTGTGTACGTGGGTGCTAGGGTTTGAACCTGTGTACTCACGCATGCCGGGCAAGCATCGTAACCACCAAGCCACCGCTCCAGCCCCACCCCTTTTTATTTTTAAAATTTCTATTAAAAAATTTTGGGGCACCAAGGGCGCTCAACCACTGGTCCACATCCCTACTCCATTTTTTTTATTTTTTTAAATTTTGAGGCAGGGTCTCCCTAAGTTGCTGAGGCTCTAGCTAACTTGCTGAGGCTGACCTTGAACTTGTGATCCTCCTGCCTTAGCTTCCTAAGTACCTGGGGTTACAGGCATACACCACTGTGCTGGGCAATATATCCTTAATTTGGATTCATACATATAATTTCATTCTCTATTGACTTATTTTTCTTATTTAATTCATAGTCATTTTATGAACATATTCTTTGGAAGATGAGATAAAGCAATGTATACTCACTTTGGTGAAGCCCACCTTCAATCTAGCAGCCCTTTGAAGTTGTCTGTGGAGTCTAGTCTGGCAGGGTGTGCATGTTACCACCAGACCCCAATAGACAACAACTACACAGCACAGGCTAATTGGAGTCTAATCTTTCCTCCCGGTCTATGTTTGACCTTGATTCTGCTCCTCTTGGAGCTGTTCTTACCAATCTTAGAGTCTGGGGAAATAGAACTGGCCATGAGCATCTTTGGAAGTCATCATGGAGTCTCAGGTGAAGGTCTTCCCAGCACCCATCAGAGGCTCATGGGTCACTAAGGAAACAGCTCTTCAGGTTACTTTTTCCTCTCTTCTCAGATGGCTGATGATGACAGTTTTTTCTATCTTGGCACCACAACTGGAGATATTCTAAAAATGAACCCTAGGACCAAGCTGCTGGCAGACGCTGGACCTGCGAAGGACAAGTTCAGTTTAGTGAGTAGAAACCATCAAGTTCCAATCTGCCCTGCCATTTTCTTTCCTCCACTAGTGGCATAGATTTTCACTAAGAAAGAGTCTGTAGAAAAAAAAATCATCATGTACCCAAGGCCACTCTTAAATTTGCAAAGTTCACTGACTAATTCTCAAAGTCCTCATCTCTGGTTATTTTTCTTCTCTGTCTTCTTTCTCTATCTCCTCCTTTATTTCTTTTATTTATTTATTTATTTATTTATTTTGTACTTGGGATTGAACCCAGGGATATTTTAACACCTAATTACATCTCCAGTCCTTTTTTACTATTTAATTTGAGACAAGGTTTCACTAATTTGCTGAGGGTAATCTCAAACTTGGGATCCTCTTGCACCAGCTTCCTGAATCACTGGGATTAGAGGCGTGTGCCTCTGCACCCAGCATCTGGTTATTTATTTAATTATTGATATATAGAGAGACAGGGACAGTGAGAGAGAGAGAGAGAGAGAGAGAGAATCAATTTTATTTAGTTTTCCGTGTGTCTTTCATTGCTCCAACACTTCTTTGTGTACCTAGTGCTGGGGTTTGAGCCTGCATCCTCACACATGCCAGGCAAGCTCCATAACCACCGAGCCACCTCTCCAGCCCTGCCTCTGGTTATTTTTCAATGCAAAGATGTTCTTAGGTGGCCATTGATTAGGGAATTAGCACCATTCCTTTTCTCGCCTCCTCAAAGCATGGGGTCTGTTGCTTTCTGACTTGGAACCACATTGGTTCCTGTTGCCATATGTAAAAAAGTGTGCTCTTTGATTTACAAGAAACACACACACACATATACATATGTACACATATATAGGCACCTATATACATGTGTGTGTTGCCTTTTCTACTCTAATAACTATATATTGGATTTAATTTTAGACTTAGCTGACATTCTAAGTCATGAATGAGACCTAGAAACAATCCGTTGTTCGTATTTTTGGAATTCCTAAAAATTCTGGTCAAAAATCCACTGAACAATATTGGCATTTAAGCCAAATAAAAACTCTACCATCAAACAATGATTTTATATAATAAATGCTGCTATTCCCAGCACCCTCGGAAAGTTCTAAGGGCTGTTTCTACCAAACTGAATTTGAAAGTGTGTACTAGTTTCTACACCTGCCCATCTCATTTCTGATAACAGAACAGATGGCTCTAACTAAGCTTACTTAGATACTTCTCCACTTAGCAGATATTCTCAAGAAACTTTGAAATATTGCACTGTGATCTGGGAAAATGTCAGCATTTTCTTAATCACATCATCATTTAAAATTCAAGTTTTTAAAGAGATCCATAAAAATGAGGAAAAGCGATGGTATAGAGAAAAATTTAGAAATAATTCCACAGGAGATCAAAGTGCAGCTTAAATTTATATTTTTCTAATTATTTTGGGGAGATAGGTCCCAATACATTAAACAGGTAAGAGCAAAGAAGATTAAGTTAAGGAAAGACAAGTCCTAGAACCCTGCCAGTTCCAACACCTGAGATACTTCCAAAGACTACTGGAAAACTACTGGTCTGGATTTTTTTTTTTTTTTTTTTTTTTTGCCTGAGTGCCTCTCCAGAAATCATCCTGACTGCCTTTGTATCCCTCAAATCTTTGGCATTCAGGTCTCCTAGTGCTAATTTTAATTACTGGCCATTCAGGTCTGGTGGTAAATTCCTCACAGGAATGATTTCAAGACACCTTTTAGACAGATGGAAAGAAAATAATGCTTTTGAAGGGAAAGTATAAGAAGATATTTGGTATGAATATGAGGTGATCTTGGACAATTATCCCATTTGAAACTAGACTTCAAAGTTTGCTTTATTGTTGACATAAAACCAGGCACAACGACACATGCCTGAAATCCCAGTGATTTGGGAAGCTGAGGTAGGAAGATCACAAGGTCAAGGTCAGCCTCAACAACTCGAAGAGAAAGACTCAAAATAAAACATTAAAATGGCTGGAAATGTAGCCCCCTGGGGTTCAATCTCCAGTAGTGAAATGAATCAGTTGGAGTGGTTTAAATTTAATCTATTAGGTATGCAGCACTAAAATTAATGAAGATGATGATAGTGAGGAGCATAATAAGAGTACATGTTTTGCAAGATCTGTATGAGGAATCACACAAAACTGATGAAAGCAATCACAGTACTAGAGAAATATTCCACGTTCATGGATAGGAAGGTTCAATAGCATCAAGATGTCAGCTTCCAACTTGATCTATAGATTCGGTGTAATTGCAACCAAAACTCCAACAGGTTATCTCATGGATGTTGGCCAACAGATTTGAAGCTTGTATGCAGAATCAAAAGACCCCCAATAGCCAGCCCAGTACTAAAGAATGAAGTTGGAGGACCGATGCTACTCAATTTTAAGATTTACCAGAAAGCTGCAGTAATCAAGACAAGTATGGCTTTGTCAAAGAATAGACAAATCAATAGAACAAAATAGCCCAGAAATAGACCTGCATAAATATACTCAAGTGACCTTTATTAGATGACCAAAGGTAATAGATAACGAAACAAAGACTCCTGGTTCGAGATGATGGGAAGTTCAAGAGCTTGGCACTGGCATCTGGCAAGGGACAGTGTGGTATATCATCCCATGGGGCAAGACAGAAGAGGAAGACAGCAAAAGAGCAAGAGAGGTCCAAAATTGCTTTTTTTTTTTTTAAAGAAAGAGAGGACAGTGAGAGAGAGAGAGAGAGAGAGAGGAGAGAGAAGCAATCTTTATTTAGTTTTTTTTTTCATATGACTTTCATTCCTGGGACACTTTGTTGTGTACGTGGTACTGGGTTTAAAAGTCACGTACTCGCGCATGCCAGACAAGTGCCATAACCGCAGAGCCATCGCTCCAGCCCCCAAAATTGCTTTTAATTATTATAATTATTTATTATTTATGAGAGACAGGATTTGTCCAGACTGACCCTGAACTCTTGGACTCAAGTGATCCTCCTACCTCATCCTTCTGAGTACTGCCACCACACCTGGCCAAACTCCTTCCTTTATTTATTTATTTATTTTCAAGTCTTTTTTTTTTTTTTTTTTTAAAGAGAAGGACAGTAAGAGAGAGAGAGAGACAGAGAGAATCAATTTTTATTAAGTTTTTCACATGGCTTTCATTGCTCCAACACTTAGTTGTGTACATGGGTGCTGCGGTTTGAACCCGAGTACTTGCGCATGCCAGGCAAGCGCCATAACCGCCAAGCCACCACTCCAGCCCTCTTTTATTTATTTTTGTTTATTTGTTTTGCTTTTTGTTATGCAGCTTTTTTCTTTCTTTTCTTTTCTCTTCCTTTCTTTTTCTTTCTGTGCTGGGGATCAAACCCAGGGCCCTGCACGTGCTAGGCAAATGTTCTACCATTGAGCTACATCCTCAGCCCCAACAAGCCGACTCTCTTGATAACCCTCAGGAAGAATATCAACCCACCCGTGATGGCAGAGCCTTCATGACCCAATCTCCTCCTATTAGGCCTCACTTCCCAACACTTCTGCAATGGGGATTAAGTTTCCAGCACTTGAACTTTGGGAGACCCATTCAAACCATAACGTGCCCACATAAAAATTAGAATTTCATAGTGGATACCATACACAGGCCATTGTGCCTCCCCAAACTTTGAAAACTGCTTTGAATTTTAAATGTGTATCTAACTATTAGCGAAGTTATGTACTCTATGCCTTAGTTGAGAAAATATAGTCAGCAAACGGTAAACCTCTTCGGAGCTGTCTCTGCATGTCTGATATGGTCTCTTTGCATCTGTAAGTATTCAGTTCTGGTGAGAGTGGTGGTGAGTGAAGGGCTGACATTGCTTACGCCTTCTGCTCTAATTGAATTTAAGTAGATGTAAACGTGTTAATGTTTAATATATGTAAAATGCACTGGTGATTTTAGGGAGGAATGTCGGAGACGCAGGTTGTATTCTTGCAGTGGTAGGAGGTGGCTTCCTAGCATGGTCTTGTTGCTGGCATCAAATCTCCTTGGCCGAGCTGGGGCTCATCCCTTCCTGAACTTCCTATGCCACCTTTGCAGGCAGCATCATGGCCTGGGTGCTGTGGCTTACTGTGTCAGGTGTTGCGTTGATTTATTTTTATTTTTGCAGCACTGTGGAGATTGAACCCAGGGCCT
>PVKS010011433.1:0-56731 GCA_004027875.1 Aplodontia rufa | reverse complement strand
CACCTAGTCATAGCCAATCGCGCAGACTGTGCACCTGAGCTCCTCCAATTAGGGCGAAGGGCAGTATTGCGTCAGGTTAGCATTTAAGAACCCCTCACTCCCTAGCGAGGCGCGCATTTTTCTTTCGCCCTTCGGCCGAAGTAAAATTTCTGCCTTGCTCACCCACAACCGGCCACGTGTTTGATTTCATTTATAACAGGGGCTGCCGTCAAGGGGTTTTTAAACAATGTGGGGAGGGGCCGGGCATGGTGGTGCATACCTGTGATCCCAGCAACTTGGGAGGTTGAGGCAGGAAGATAGCACATTCAAGTCTAGCCTCGGCAACAAAGCAAGACTCTGACTCAAAATTTTAAAAAGGGATAGGGAGGTGGCTCAGTGGTAGAGTGCCCCTGAGCTCAATCCCCAGTCCCACAAAATAAACACACAAACACAGAGGGGAATGGGTAACAGCAGAAGGACTCAAAGATTGTGAAAGGGCCTGAAGGAAGAGCAGGGGGTGGTTGCTGGGGACTGACACCCCAAGATCAGATCCTGGAACCACTGGGTGGCAGGAGGGTTAGCTGTGTTAAACTGCTTTCCTTCCCCACCTTGGTCCACACTTGGGGCCGGAGCTTGGGGTGATGACCGTTGTTAGGTTTTGGAAGGCACACTTCATACTTCAGTGAAATCCCTGTGATCCAAGTCAGCCACCCACATTAAGTTCCCCCAGTCACCGCCCTGTGATGCTGGCCACTGGCTCAGCCTGCCCTGTGCAGCTGCTCAGACGGGCACTGGGTGGCTGAAGGGCCAAGCCAGTGAACAGACCAGCAAGCTGCTCTGCAGAGTGGTGCCCACCATTCGGGGTCCCAGAGCCCAGGGATCTGGACACGACACCGGAGGTTGACCCCAAGTCAGGCGGAACTCATGTGAACAGCCTCAACCACCGCCAGCACCTGGGGCGAGGTGTGGTGTGTCCTGGAGACTTGTGAATTCCAGTAACGCAATACCCCGCTTATCTGGGAGTGCTCTGTTCCTCTGGGGATGAAAACTGCTCACCACTGCACAAGCAAATAGGAATCCTCCAGAAACCAGTTTGGGTGGGTGGGTGGAGAGGGAGAGTCTGCACCCTACCAGAGGGGATGAGGGAGACATAGTGACTATGTGGGGAGCAGGCAAGGTGGAGAAGCAACACGTGCCACTCCATGCCATCAGGAAGGCAGCATCTGTGGCTCTGCACTATGGCCAGCCCGACGATCTAGACAGCATCCTCTCTACACAGAAATCTGCACCAGCCTGCAGGCTCAGCCTGGTTGACCAGTTATCCCTGCTGGACGCCTGGATCACTTATACTCCAGCTGGTCCCTGGTGCTGGGCTCTCCAGGAATTTCCACTTATCTGAAGGGTTATCATATGGGCAGGATGGGGCTGGGCAGATGAGATAAAACGTGAGCATGAAGGACCACCTCCTGGGGACTCCAAGGCCCACCCTGCACAGGCACGTGGGTGCTGAGGGCTGGTGGCCGGCTGGTCTGTCCCTTTCCCCTCCTTTCAATTCTGGGGGAGGGATTTCTTTCACCACATCCCCAGAGCCCCCTGGCCTGGTGTCTGCAGTGGTGGGGCCACTTTGTCCATAGCACTGCTGAGAAAGATGACTTGGGCAGCTCCCATGGCCCCCAATGGCCCCAACACCAGTCACTGCCCTACAGTCTCCTCCCACGAGCCCACCTTCCAAAGAAGGGCACACACACAGCCGGGCTGGTGCCTGCCTGGGATGCCACTGGCCCTACCCTGACCCAGGGAGGTCTGAGGACCTCGAGGAGTCACAGGAACACCTTGGCTTTCTCTCTCACGTGCATGTGCACACGCACGCGCGCACACACACACACACACCTGCGCACACATTCAGACGTGCCCACGGACTCAAACGCCCATTTATTGCCACAATTATTCTTGTGGCTTGGATACGCAGACCATCTGTGTGCTTGGGCTACTTGGGAAATCTTCAAAATACAGCAAACTGTTCTCAGTGGCTGCCCTGTGGGGGAGGAGGGGAAAGTTATAAAGTACTCACTCCTTTTCTAGTTTCTTGGTATTTTCTAAATATTCTGTGACAAACACATATGACATTTACATTCAGAAAAGCAAACGTGCATAATTTTTAAGTCTTTCTAGGATAATAAGTAGTATCCCAGAGGACACGACTCGATATTAGTCTCATTTGCACCCACACATGGCAGCACAGAGAAGCAGCCCCGTTCACAAGGAACCAACCAAGCACGCAGACTCGAGAGCCGCCCAAGGTCGCTGGCTGGCAAGTGGAGAAAACGGAGAGTCTGGTGTCTTCGCCCCTGGGGAAACGGCTTCCCTGGTGCTTCAGAGAGGGAGGGAGGGAGGGAGGGGAGAGGGGGAGCCGAGTGTGGGGCGTGCGAGAAGCTGTCTTACTCATTTGATTATAAAATATTTCTGAGCCACCAGATGGTACAATAGCAGCTGCCGAGGCCTGATCGCTTTTCTTGATTTCTGTGCGCGGGGCTCCATTTCAGGACCTGCAGAGTGACATTCTAGAAGCTTACTCTGCTGCTCCATGAAGATGAGGTATGGCCTCGTGCCTCGCTGAGCAGGTGAGGCTGTTCTCCCTTCCGTGATAAGCGGGCCCCCTGCTAATCCCAAAGCACCTGGTGCGCTTTGGGCTCCCCTGGCTGGCACACAGCCTGCCCTGGAGAGAGCTGGGGTCCAGGCTCTGCTGCGTAATTAATCCTGGGCTCCCAAGCACTGCACAGCCTCACAGAGTGAACATCAAAGCCTGCGTCCCCTCATCCTCTGAGCAGCAGATGAAAGCCGCAGGGTTGACACCTTTACTGCGCTGTTTCGCCTTCTCCCCGTCTTGTTGTGGTTCTCTGATAACTCCATAACCCGAAAGCAATAGGCTCCAACTTCTGTCCTCAGAGAACTGGCCCTGCAACCTTCTTGATGACCCCAGCAGTGAGGGTCCCTGAGAGGCACTGCAGGCAGAGGGAGCCCTGTTCTGGAATCGCTTGGTTGGGAAGAGTGCAGCCCACCACTGCTCCACCCAGCAGCCTGATCGTTCTTCTCCTGCTCCAGTCTCTCCTCCCCGCCCCCAGGGCCGCCACCACGGCAGAGAACAGCAGAAAGACTAGATGCCAATGGGTGTCCACCTAAAAGCCCCTTTGCCCAAGGTCAGGTTTCGTCTCTGGTATCTGAAGTTCAGCTAGCCTGGTTCCTGATATCGGCCTGTGCAACCCAGCAGTCAAAAGACCACTCACCAGAGGTCCCACCCGAAGCCACATCCACCTGAAAACGCTTCAGACTTTGAGAAACCTTCAAACAGAAGCAGGAAACACAGAGACCCTGGGGACAGCAGCAATAGCTTAGGTGGAAGTTGGCCGGCGGATGCCCAGGCTGGCTCAGGGGCCACCGGCTGTCTCATCTCATGAACACTCAGCTTCCGCACAGGCGTCTGGGGACAGACCTTCACAAGCTAGCTGGAATCCCTACCAGGCTCTGCCCACCTTGCCCCCAGGATGGGCCCTCTCAGTGTGGCAGGCGTGATCTGAATGTGGTGCTTCTGGGGATGGGCAGCCCTCTTGTGTGCTACAGTGGGTGTCTTAGGGCATGGACCACGAGGGGAAGCGGGCACAAAGAAGGAAGAAAAGGAGCAAATGGTTTGTTCTCTTACAACTCTGCCACTGGGGCTGGAGCGGTGGCTCGGTGGTTATGGCGCTTGCCCGGCATGTGCAAGTATGCGGGTCCAAACCCGAGTACCCACGTACGCAGCAAAGTGTCAGAGCAACGAAAGCCATGTGAAAAACTCAATAAAAATTGATTCTCTCTGTCTCTCTCTCACTCACTGCCCTTCTCTCTTTATAAAAAAACAAAACAAAACAAAACAAAACAAGAACTCTGCCACCTATGGCCCAGACCTTAGTTCAGGGAAAGGAAATCCTTCCCCCCAGACCCCTGTTCAGCACAGTCCTGCTCTGATGGACAACCAGGCCTCACACAGTCACTGCAATGACGTGGCACTGGCTGGTCAGCTCCCTGGAGATGAGTCCTGAGGAAGCTGTGCATACGCTGGGAGCTCCCAAGGCAGCCGGAACAAACCTCAGCAGCCTGCCCACCCACAGGTAGGCCAGACTTTTCCACCGTAGGAGACAAAGCTCTCTCTGTGCCTACTCTAGCATGGCCCAGAACCCAAGAGGGGCGTCACAATGCTGGGCAACCCACAGGCCACTTCCTGAATCACCTTAGTGACGGAGAGGTCTGGGGACTTCAGTGAGCAGCACAGGCAACCTGGCAGCATCCCAACAACGTGGATGCAACTCTGACACTGTGACAATGCAGGCCATGCCAGCCACACCGGCTGCACATCACTGCTGCTGGGCCGACTGTGACACGTGGTCACGGTGGAGACTCTAGCACGCAGGTCTGTGGCACTCCAGGAGGCCTCCCTGGCAGGCCAGGACACTGACCCATGCTGGAGTGGCCTGAGTGTCAGGCCAGGCTGCAAACGCAGGACAGCCCCTCAGAAGCCTGTGCTTCCATGGCTCAAGCTAATCACAGGGGGCAGGGCACACTGGCCAGAGATGCACAGAGCCACTGGCAGGCCACAGGAGAATCCCCACAAGCAGCAGGAACATCTGGGCCGCCCTATCCAGGCACAGACTGTCTTTCTCCTTACCCAGGAGTCAGAAGACAGCAAATCAAATTCAACCAGAGACAGGCAGCGAGGAACGGGGCTCCAGGCGCCTGAGACACATCTGGCTCCTCGCGGCCCAGGCGCCTTTGCACATGCTGTTCTTGATGCCCCCCACGCACTCCGCCAAGCCCCTCCCATGCCCAAGGTCTGGCATCCTGACAGGCCCAGCGCCAGCTCCTCTCCCCAGAGGCTTCTTCCAGCCCTCCCCAGGCGGGGCCATTGGCCTGGAGCTGTTATTACGCACATCCTCCCCTGCAGGCTGTGCCGCCGGCCAAGGGCTGCATCTTGTTATGGCTGGGTCCCAGGAGCCAGGGTTGCTGGCCTGGGCAGAGGCAGGGCAGGGCATTCTAGGGCACCTTTGCAGAGCACGCGGTGCGCCCCTGGAGGCATGGGACGCAGCACCCACCCTGCCTCGCGCTCGGTCAATGCCAAGTTAATGGTTATTCTTTAGCGGTGAAAAATCAGTCTTAAAACTCCCCACCTAAATGAAGCAGGCAGCGGAACTTAGATAAAGGAGCCTTGGATCCCAGGTATGTGGATCTTTTCAAAACACCAGAATTTCCCCAGGTAATCGGGACGATATCACCTTTGCAGGGCCGCATTCCTCAGCAAGCGCTGGGCCAGCCCACGCCAGCCTTCCCGCCCTCGCCCCACAGCCAAGCAGAGTTGGAGTCACTCCCACTTGGGGTTCTGAATCCTTCTGCCGCTTCCATGCATCGGGGAGAGTTCTGCTTGAAGACCCCACTCGGCTGGGCTGACCACAGGGACGTCCCCAGGGCACCTGCGGTTGCTGTGCAACATCTCTATTATCAATCTGGACCCTCGGGCAGTGGACCTTGGCTTGGGGTGACCCCGCCCGAGGCTGGCCAATTTACAGCACCTCTCGACTGGAAACCTGCCCCTGGAGCACGTGGGTTGTCTCGTGTAATTTATTCCAAACCTATTACACATCCACCGCCGAATCGAGAATTTATAACAGATGTTCCGTGAGGGAGAAAATAAGTGGGATGATTTAACCCAGAAAAGAGAAGTCTGGGCTTCACTGGGCCCTCAGTGTGATGCAAAGACCTCTCTTGAGGGCAGGGAACAGCACAGGGGCCCAGGACAGCAGAGAAAGGACCTGCGTCCTGGAGAGTCTCAGAAATGACCCTCAGCGTGAGGCACCGTCTTGGCATCAGAGAGTGCACAAGAGGTGCTGAGGCCAGGCCCCGGCTCTGCCCCTTACAGACTGGGGCCCTTGCCAGCTTGGCCCCTTCTGACCCTCGTGGCCTTTGTGCCAGTGGGGATGAGTTGCTCCTCCTGAGGCCTGCCTGTGCCCTGCTACAGGTGGCCTCCCAAAGAAGCCTCTTCTACTACGGCAAGGATATTCTGAGTCATCCCGCAATAAAGGCACATTAATAACTAGAACATTCCTCTGCCAATCCCTGGAAAACATGCTTATCAAGATTGTGGTGCAGTTTTTAGCAACAGGCTCTACAATACCATGGCCACACCTTACAAGGGCAGAGCTGCCTAGAGTCCCCTCCAGGAGTGACGTCAGTGAAGGGAGCAGTAATCCTTCCTCTTCAAGTGAGGAGCCTCAGCTCAGAGAGGTCAAGCCAGCTTTCCAAGGCCACACAGCTGGTAAGGGGCTCAACTTCACCATCAGTTCTATGTCCTATTTCTGTTGTTCTGGGGGAGCAGATGGAGGAGGAGATGGTGGAGGGGGTAGAACGGGGACTACCTTCCCATTTGATTGCCAAGTGTTCGAAGAGTCTCAGTATGAGAAATGACGTGATGTCACTCAGCCAAGAGCCTCTTTACAATGTCACTAACCAAGAATGCCCTCATCTAGGGGCAGAGGACAACACCCTCATTAGCCCCACACCCCTCATGCACACAGCTGGAAAGCCCCAGCTCCTGGGATGGGGAGAGGAGCGCATTGGGTACAGCGGGGTACATGTAGGAGCCCCAGGCCCTCAGCGTTTCTGGAAGTAGAAAGAACCAGCACAGGAGGAACCCCCAGGGGCCTGCAAGCCTGGGGACACGCTCCACCAGCCCTGTTGCTGAGCCCGCCACGCATGTGGGGGCAGCTGTGTCAAAACCTTACTGCGTAACCTGCCCGCTCTGTTTGATAAAACATTGAGAACAGCACCCAGCGGGTTGTAGGTTTTTAAACTTTTTATCGTAGATGAATTTCAAACATGAAAAACAGACACGTCTAATGGACGATGGGTCCCCTCTTCCAGTGTCCTGAGCCAGGGCCCCATGCATCTTGCTCCCTCTGTGCCCTCACTCACCGCTCCCGCCCTCCCACATCGTCCCATCCCTCACTGGTTCAGCTGTCACAGGGTCACTCTGAGAATTGAGCGAGAGAACACAGGTGCAGCCCAGGCCCGAGCAGCAGGCACACGGCAGGCCCTCCACCACACGGGCTTGTGCTCCTCGCTAAGCAAGCTTTATCGCTGTCCTGCTGCTGCTGGGCCCCCCCTGTGGAGGGGCTGTCACCGCCTGGTGCAGCTATGGCACGGCATGCTGACAGCCCAGGAGCATGGGGCGAGCTCTCCGACTGTACCCGCCAAGCACACTGTGTCAAGGGTCTTGCCAAGACCAGGTGCAAACGGGGTCTGCTCCATAGTCAGCACCAGGCCTTGCCCTCTTCACACACACGCAGTACCAACCCAGTGCTGGGCAGAGAAGGTGGCTGACCACCATAGCCACCCGTGAGCACCTGCTCGCATGGTGGTACACAGGCCTCGCCTTCAAGTGGGAATGATCCTAGGGACAGATGGGAGACTGAGGCCCAAGAATCTATGTAAAAACACTGCACAAAAGTACCCACGCCTGCCTGGTCCACCCGATTCACCTTCCATGCCCTGTGTCGTCTCTCAGTAACCTGTCAAAGCATCGTCCGTTCACATCTGCTCTGTGTGTTTAAGGTGTGCAATCCCGTGGGATTTAGCCGATTGACAAGACCACATGTCCTCACCACCTAGCTCCAGAGCACTTTTCATTACTCCCAAAAGAACCCCCAGGGCTCTCAGCAGTCACCCCACCCTGGCCTCCTCTCCCCAGCCATCGGCACTCTACTGCCCTTTTCTTTCGATTTGCCTAGTCTAGACATTTCATGTAGATGATACGAGTGAGGTCGCTTGCATCTGGCTTCTTTCACTTAGCAAATGACTAAGAGGTCCGTCTGCACTGAAGCACGCATCAGGGCTATGTTCCCTCCTACGAGGGAGCGATGGTTGCTGTATGGGTATGCTACGTATCATTCATCCACTCAACAGCTGGGATTTTCCTCCATAAACATTCATATCCAAGTTTTAGCGTGAACCTGCGTGTTATCTTTTAGACATAGAATGTCCCCCAAAGGCTCATGTGCTGGGTCCCCAGCTGGTGGCACTATTGGGAGGTGGTGGGAACAGCAGGAGGAGGGTCTAGCTGGAATTGCTGGTCAGTCGGGTGTGCCCTCGAAGGGCCCCCAGACCTTCCCCACCCCAGCCCCATCTCCTTCCTGGCTGCCAGGAGGTGAGCAGCTCACCTCCACAGTGTCCTTCTGTCACGACAGAAACAGTGGAGCCAGCCCATGTGGAGCGGAACATCTGAAACCACGGTCCAAAAACAAATCTCCTCTAAGCTTAATTTTGCAAGCATTTTGTCACAGGGACGGAAAGCTGGCTAGCACAGTATGTTTCTGCTCCTTGGGGCACATCCTGGAAGTGCTACTGGGTCGCTTGGCAACCCTGGAATCATCTGAGGACCTGCCACCTGCTCCCAGCAGCGCCACACCGTTCCTCGTTGCCACCAGCAGTGCACAGCTCTCCTCGCCCAGTCTTGGCCCTCACAGCTGGGTGCCTCTTGCTTCTGGCCATCCTGGGATGTGTCCACCTCCACAGGAAACACGGAGAGTGGCACTGGACAGAGTCTGCAAGTTCCCATGGCAACCACAGGAGGAGAAAGACGCTTCAGAGATGAGACTCTGAACAACCTCTTTGGGAAATAAGAAGCCCGAGGTTCTACTGCTCCTGCCTCGGTTTCTCCTCTGGTCCAGACACTGGCCACTCAAAGTTGTATGGGGGTCCGAGGAAGGAATCCCATCGTTTCATCTGACCCGGATGGGAGGTTCACATGGACTTCAAAACTGGGACCAATGTCACTCAAACCAGTGGACGTCTGTCTCCTGTGGACACTTCATATAAATGGAATGATCCAATATGGGGTCTTATAGTTTGAAAAAGTTCCTCTCCTTAATAAATAGCCCGGTCACTTCAGTTCTGCCAGCTAACAGGATTTATGGCACTTTCCTGACTTTTGCTAAAAATAGTAAATCCCCACCCTGAGTCCAGTGATGGTCAGCGATACCTTAATACAGATTAAGCCGGTGCAGCCAAGAGCGACTCATCCTCTTAAGGCAGGTTTTCAGGTGCTGCGGGGACACAGGTGGGGGCCTTCCTAAGGACAGCCTGTGCTCAGGCTTCTAGGACTGCAGAACCAGCCAATGAACATGTTTGAAGCAAGGGGCTGGGGAACAATCCATCACCAGCCTCCAAAGGCTGGAGCAGAGGAGAAAGAGCCTGGGACTGAGCAGGGGTCAGGGCATCTCATCACCTGCTGTGCCACCCTGAGCAGATAGCTCACCCTCTCTGAGCCTCAGGAGTCTTGTCTGCAACTGCAAATCTCACAGGGTGGCAGTGAGAGGCAACTAAATCATCAAAGTGACTTTAAAACAAGCTAGACAGGGGCTGGAGTGGTGGCTCCACCGTTTCCGCACTTGCCTCGCATGCACTAGTACTCGAGTTCAAACCCCAGCACCACATACACAACAAAGTGTCAGAGGAATGAAAGTCACATGAAAAACTAAATAAAAATTGCTTCTCTCTGGGGTTGGGGATTTAGCTCAGTGGCAGGGCACTCGCCTAGCATGCGCAAGGCCCCAAGTTCGATCCTCTGCCCTGAAGAAAAAAAAATTGCTTCTCTCTTTCTCTCTCCCTCTCACTGTCCCTCTTTCTCTTAAAAAAAAAAATAAAACAAGCTAGACAACATCGGTCAAGCTGAGGAGTCAGTGTTTCTGTATAATAGTATTTTCTTCCTTTAGAAGTGTTCCTCAGGGGCTGGAGCAGTGGCTCAGAGGTTATGGCGCTTGCCTGGCATGCGCAAGTACTCAAGTTCGAACCCTAGCACCACGTACACGACAAAGTCTCAGAACAACGAAAGCCATGTGAAAAATTAAATAAAATTGATTCTTTCTCTCTCACTGTGTTTCTCCCTTAAAAAAAAAAACAGTGGTCATCAGGACTAATGATTATTTAAATTCACAACAAACACAGTTAACAGTTAAAACCTAGCTGATGAGCTCAATACCAAAATCTTCAGATGTGCGCCTGTCCTTAGCTGACAATGCACCTTCTAAGAATTCACGAGGCACTATCGCAGAAGCCGTCGCTACCACAGGTCATCCCTGGACCGTGTCCACTTCCGCTGCTGAGATGACCTTGAAGAGCCGTCACATTGCTCCAACTCGAGCAGCGATGTCCCAGATAGGGCTGCACGGTCGGCCCGGCTCCCAGAGGGCAAGAGCACAGCTCAGGGCCACGCTCAACAGGTGACGGCTGTGCCGCCTGTGCAGGAAAGAAACACTGTTAAGCCACTGAGATTTGGAGGGCCATTTGTTTCCAGAGCAGAACTTCTCTAAGGGACACACAGGCACACTCCTACTAACACAGAGCTGCAAACGACCCAGATGTCCAGCTAAAGAAATTCGACCACCAGGGAAATGACGGACACGCTGGCATAGAACAGCATCCTCAATATGCCACTAACTGAACCAAGCAGAGTGTAAACCAGCATTAGTGACAAAGGATTTGTCTCCAGAATAAAAAAATCATCTGCAAATCAACAACAACAAAAAGCAAATTGGGCAAAGGAAATGAATATGCAATTAATCTACAAGGGAGGAGCTCGGAAGGGCAACACCTGCATTAGAAAGATGCTCGGCCTCCCTGGAGCTCAGGGAAGCCCACTGACACCCATGGGTGTGCAAGTGTCAAGTCTGAGCTCGTGAGTGCCGGTGAGGGAGGAGCAGGGAGCACGTTGCCCTCTAGGTGAGTGAAACGCTGCAGGGCCCAGAGCCAGATGTGGGGAGACAAGGGTCAGGGAGGCGCCCAGGGTCAGCCCCCTGCCACACATACTGCAGGCAGGGATTCTCAGCACGCTGTGAGCCATCTGCTGCTGCACAGCCAATGACCTCAGTGCTTAAAGCCACACTGGGGCCAGGAATCCAGGTGCAGGTATCTCTGGCTCCAGTCCCTCCTGAGGTTCTGGCCAGGCTGCTGAGGCTGAAGGTGTGGCAGGGACACGGGGCAGGCCAGTGGTCCTTGGCAGGCCTCAGCCCCTCACCACGTGGCCCTTGCCTCGGGGCTGCCTCAGTGCCCGCATCTGGCTTCCTCCAGGGCAAGCGATCTCAGAGAGGTCAAGGGGGTATGGGGTGTGACTCCAGGGCCTACCAGGTGTGAGGCCCTGGGCTCTGTCCCCAGCAATACAAAAACAAACCCATGACCCACAAAAGACGAGAGAGAACACCCACCTGGCCAGCCACAGTCCTGCAACCCAGTGGGAAGCTATGCCCGTTCCCAGTGCCGCAATCTGTTGCTGGAATCACGCCAAGAAGTCCAGGCCACACCAGGGGGAGCAGAGGCAGGCTTGGGCGACGCCCAGGGGGAATCCAACATCCTTTCCTGCGCAGGTACCCAGGGGGCAGGGAAGCGATGTCCACTGAGGCCGCAGGACTCTGGAGAGGAGGAAATGGACCCAGCCACAGCTGGTACCAACACCCACCCAGCTTCAGAAGTGCTAAGCACATGGCGGAGCACAGGTTACAAGGACAGGCCAGAACACGGTTCAGGAGAACTTTGAGAACATTGGCACTAAGGTTTCATCCAAGACTTGGCCCAGACGTGACCCCAGCCTGCACGAGGCTCGTGGGGAGAGAGCATCAGGGTCAGGTGGGCTCTGGCTGGACCATAATGTTTCACGGGTCTTGAATTAATCAAAACAAAACACAACTGTGATCTTATTTTTTGATGAAACACGCATTTCTGTTTCACATGTCTAGAAGGTGCTTCTGAAGTCTGGTCCCTGCAGCTGCAGATGTGTTCCGCGACACTGGGCCGGTGGCTGAGTCCAGACTCCAGGCACCTTGCTCGGACGGAAACGGAGCTGTATGGTGGAATGGGGGTGGGCTTACGGAGGCGGGATTTTTGGCTTTGCTTTCATTTTTGCTTCATTTTTCAGTCTTACCAAGGTGACATAGATTTTTGTGGTAAAAAATAAAAATTCTGGGCTGGAGTGGCGGCTCGGCAGTTATGGCGCTTGCCTAGCATGTTCAGGTACACGGGTTCAAGCCCCAGCATCCATGTACACAACCAAGTGTCAGAGCAACAAAAGCCATGTGAAATACTCAATAAAAATTGATTCTCTCTGTCTCACTGTCTTCCTCTCTTTTAAAAAAATAAATAAACTTAAAAAAAAAATAAAAGTAAAAATTCTTCAGAAATCAAATTCAAAGCCAAAATAGTGATGGTTGGCCATTAGAATACATCAGCTTGGACAGCATGAAGGATTTCCAGTATAAAGAGCAGACCTGGTGAAAAGGGAAGGCTGCTGCACTGCCAGCCGTCAGGACCGCAGAGGTCCCCTCCCCTGCAGCCTGAGCTGAGGCGGGGAGACCACCAGGCTGGTGCTGCCTCCCTCGGCCTCCAATAGGCCCAACTTCCCCCAGAGGGCGCTTACAGAGCGGGGTTGAAGACGCTAAGCCACATCCCCAGCACAGGTACAAGCATCTACTGTTAACCATGGTCACCTGGTTTATGGTCTGAGTCTCTGGAGTGAAGACATGTCAATTTTGTCACCAGGGAATCAACAAGTCTTAAAATGAGAAGTGCCCTTGTCAACAGTTCACGGTGCTAAGGGACCAAGCTGGGACATGGTGAGCAGGACAGGCAGCAGGGCAGAGGTGTGACCTGGCCCAGACAGGGCCACTTCCTGCGGAGCCCTGCTCAGCCACACTTCAGGCAGGCTGTTCTGAGGGCTCTCCTCTGCTAGGCCTCAGCCAGGTCTCTGGTGGTTCACTCACCTACCTGGGTCCTAGTGAGACTCCTAGGTCAGTCTAGCAAGGCTCCTCCACCCTTCATATCCGATCAAGTTCTTCATCTCCAACTTTGAGGTCAAAGACCTTGACCTGCCTTGAACAAGAGTCCCTACTCCTGGTGTCCCCTCTCAATCACTTTCCATGCACGGACCCACCCCCACGCTCTGCTCCTGGGTGAGCCCCCAGCTGCCCCCCCACCCCCCGTGCGTTCGGAGCTGAACTCTCTCTCCTCTGCTCTGACACGGTCCACCCCTACTGCAGCAGCCCCGATAGCATCTCCCTTGCATTTTAAGATGATCTCTGTTTTCCTTTGAAGTCCAAAGCCTGGCTAGGACACAAGGGCCAGCTTCACCTCTTTTGTTGTACGGCCCCTTGCTACTCTCTCCCACCCTGGGCAGAAACTGTCCTAAAGAAGAGGTGGGGGACGAGGGACTTGCTGAGAACCGCTGAGGCTGGCTTGGGTCAGCGGCTGGAGTGGAAGGATGGTTCCAGAAAAAATAGAAACTTTTGGGGTGGATGGGCCTTGAGAAACATATCCGAGCGCACCACTGCACCGCAGTGAAGCTCACACGGAAGAGGATGGTCAGTGCCCGGGGGCGCTGGAAGAAGGAGAAGAAAGCAAGCCTTGGTGACTGGCCGCACCAAGTCACTTCCCCTCCCAGCGCGTCTTGTCATCTTCCCCAGAAGTCGGAAGGAAGGGGAGATGAGATAATCACACTTACATGACTGACAGTGCACAGGACAGTTGTGCTGCAACCTCTGCTGGAGCTGGGACACGTTTCCTCCTGACGCTCACTGCAAGGCAGGCTCAGTGCACAAACCACGGTCGCCTCCACAGACTCGGGTGAACCCAGCTTGGAAACCAAACCTGGGCCTCTTCTAGACCCACCCTGCAGCTCCAGCACAGGCTGCGGAGCTCTCAGGTTTTATCACAGGACCAGCGGCCCCAGGCTTCCACAAGCACCCTTGCTAACTACCGCGGTGCCCCAGCGTTGCAGCTTCCAGCCCCTGCTGCCTCTCCTCCAACTGGGGAGTGGGCCCTAAGTGTCACTCCACCCCTCTGCTGGGCTGTGGGGTGGGGAGGGACAGTTCCAGTCCAAGGCTGAGCCGTGACTGGCCCAGGGGGCGGAGCTCCCACCAGGCCCCTCCCTCCAAGGAGAAACCTATGGGAGGTGCTTGGGGTGGCCAATGCCAGGGACAAACATTACCTCTCCCTGTCACAGACCTCAGGGCCAGCAGCTCGCACAGCCTCTTGGGCTACCAGGACGGCTCTTAGGGATACACAGGGCCTGCCCAGCCTGACCCAAGCACCTCTTTAATACAACTTCAGTTGTGAAAGAGCTTGCTTCAGGAGCAAGAGAAGGTTTGAGATGGAAGGGTCTAAGACCTACCAGTTGGGTGTTTTCAGACATTTGGGCTAAGGATTTTAAAATTAAACCTTATCCCAGACATCAATAAAATGCAATCTCAGGAGCCGGCAGGAGGGGTGGAGCCACTCAACCCACTCGGTTACTCCAGTCACCCACACCCAGAGCAGTTTAAAAACAGGAGCTCGGCGCAAGTCCCTTACAACTCTGTGCCAGTCGAGACGGGGCCTGGAAGCCCAAATGTGCAGAGAGCCAGAAGTCTGAGGGTGTGAAAGGGCAACAGGTGACACGGGCCTTCCTTCTGAAACAACCATGGGTGACATGAGGTCCCTGAGGAAATGACAATAGGTGACATGGAGCAGAGAACACATGTGCATAGATGGCAGGCAGTCAAGGCACCTGGAGCATGGCAGTGGGGACACCAGACAGTCCCTGGGCTAGACTGTGCTCTGCAGCCTGCTGGCAAGGCCCTGCAAGAGGCAGGACGATGGTGTAGTTGCACCCAGGACCTGAGGAATGGCTCTGGAAGCAACAGGAAGGTGACAGCTGGTCCAGGGGAGACAGGAGGAGGAATGAGCCAGGAGAGAAGGGGGCAGAGCCTCAGGCTCAGGAGGGAGGGGCTGAAGCCCCTCGGGCGTGCTTGGACCGCCAGCCCAAAGTGCTCTCCCAGTCGCTGACAACCAGGCGGGAGTGGGGCCCAGAATCTGCACCCTCATGCAGATGAACAGGGTCCACACTGGGGGAAACACTGGCTTAGAGGGGGACAGGGGCAGGTGTGGAGTTATGCAGAAAAGAACCTCAAGGAAAACTTCTTTCCCTCAGTGGGCACTGGCCAGTGCCTCACGAATGTGAAGCCCTTCCGCACACCCTCGCTTGCTGGCCTACTCAGGTGACCGCGATCATTCCCATGTGTGATGGCTGAACTGCAACCCTAAGTCCATACATCAAAGCCCTCCCCTAGTATCACAGAGGGTCACTGTTTTTGGACACAGGTTCCATAAAGAGGTAGTTATGGCAAAATTGGGTCATCAGGTGGGTCCTAATCCAATGTGATTGATGACCTTACACAGAGATCAAGATGGAGGACCACGTGAGGACACAGGAGGAAGATAGCACCTACAAGACCAGGTGAAAGACCAGAAGGGAGACGCACCCAGCTGACCCCTGGGTCTCCAGCTGAGCCAGGAGTGCTACGGCCAGGAGGACCGGGGACCAGCCAGAGGAGCCTCACCATGGACATGCTGTTAAGAGGAGCTAAGCCACTGTAATTGCCTGGCTCTGCCCCTTAACAAGCCCTGCTCTTGGGCAGGGAACGGGGGACACTCTAGGTTAAGACTATGTCACCTCTTTAGTTGGAGGGCACTTTAGGGAGTTGGCCTTATTTCTCTTGTCCCATCCTACTGGGAGAAGTATAAAAAAAAATAGAATCGGACTTGGATTACTCCCATCTGAACTCAGATCACATAGGACCTTAATCGCTGAACAAATAAGCAATTAACAGGGGTCACACCATTAGGACATCCTGATTCAACATTGAGGTCGCAAACCCTGTGGTTGATAGCACTCAAGCACAGCATTGGTATCCCTGGGGTAACTTGCTCCATCAGTTGTCTGGGTCCATTAGTGATCCGTTCTCTTTGACCCGTTTCATCTAGGTAAATACCACTCAGAGGACATTTTATACTCCAAGGTCACCCAACAGAAAATTTTAATCCATAGATAGGCTGCTGTCTCTAGGAGAGGTTTTATATGTTATTTATGCAAACTGATTAATGTAAGCTTCAAAGTGTCTTCTCATCTTATTATTTTATTCTCAGCTTGCTGTGGGAAGGTCGGTTTCACTGACTGAAAGAGACAGGTTAAACTCTCATTTGCCCATTCACGGGAGTCCCCATCTATGGCACCTTTGCACGGTCAGGACTGGCCATTGAACATGCCCCTGGGCAGGCAATGCCTCTGCTAACAATGCTAGCAGCGGTGTTTTTGGTAAACAGGTGGGGTTTTTGTTTGCCGAGTTCCTCTTTCCTTAAGTGCATTTGTATTGAGCTAACAATTTTATTAACAAAGATTTCATTAATTAGGTTATTTATTAAGTTGCTACCATCAGTGATCATTTGGTCTGATATGAACTCTTACAAGTAAAGACCTACTTCTTGTTATTTATATTAATGGTATTTCTTCTATTAAGAGTGATCCAGGAGGGAGCTGGGAGGTTAGGCTGAATAGTTGAGATGAAGGTTTTTTGAATGTTGAGCTTGAACGCTTTCTCAGTCGATGGTGGCTTTTCAGACAATTATGTAAATTTAACTTTTTAGCTATTTCAGGTTATTTCCTTTTTCTAAATAGCTGTCCTCTGGATTAACATTGAGATTAAGGGGCTTTCTTGTTTGGTTGGTTGGCTGGTTTTTCGTTTTGTTTTCTGAGATCATGGTTTCTTTAGTCGAATTTGAAGCTGACCCAGGGCTCTACTCAGGACAATCAGCTGTTCACCTCTACTTACTAGTCTTCCCACTGGGATGCACTTCTCTCATCCAAGGTCCCCAGCCTCTGGCAACGACTGCCCTGTGTTAGGGAAAGCCCTGAGCCTGGGGTTGGGCACTCTACCTGGCAGGTGGGAGGGACAGCGCTGCTCTGTGTTCCTCACTGCTTCCTCTGAAGCCCATGGTCATGCCCAACGTCCTCAAGGAACCAAGCAGGAGTAAGCACTGGATAAACGGTAAACAGTGTGGATAGTTCAGAATTGATCATCTGCCTCCTCATCAGAAGGTCCCTGCTGGGACCTTCCCGGCAACACTCACAGCCCCACCCCTTGTGGGGCCCACGCATGACCCCCCCCCCAACAAGCTCAGAGATCACAGGGCCACGCTGAGAAGAAACCCCTCTAGCAGTCTCTAAAAGGGAAGGGGATCAAAAGGACCAAGACCAAGCAACAGGAAGTGATTTGAGGCTGAAGCCCACTTGTGCAGGTGTGCTGGAGGGGTGGGCTCTGCTGCTCAGCTCCAGAGGCCTCCACAGAGACTCTGGGTAGCTCTGAGAGGCTCTCAGGGCCGCGGCCTGTGACCCCAAGGTGACCGGTTAGTTAGGACTAGCTGCCAACACTGGAAACAGTGGCAAATCTGAAGCCACGTTGCTGTGACCAGTGTCATCCAAGTGCACTTTAATGTGGCAGTTCTGGCCATCGGGACTTCTGGGAAGGAAGTGTCACCAGGGCTATGCATTCATTCTAGAAGCTCTTAGGGAGAATCAGTTTCCTGACCTTTTCCAGCTTCCAAAGGCCACCCACATTCCTTGGCCCAAGGCCTCTTCTTTCTAGAAAGCCGCAGGCCACGCCTCTCTGCACATTCCTCCAGTCACGTCTCCCCAGGGTGCTGACAACTGGGACAGGTTCTCTGCATGTGTGTGTGTGTGTGCACGCTCATGTGTACATGTGTATGTATGTGTGGCACAAGACTGAACCCAGGACCAGCACACGCTAGGCAAGCACACTACCATTGAACTACTTCCCCGGCCCTTTAATTTTAATTAATTTTATTTTATTTTGAGACAGGGTCTCCCTAAGTTTCCCAGGCTAGCCTTGAACTTGTGATCCTCCTGCCTCAGCCTCCTGAGTCACTGGGTTTACAGGCATGCACCATGCACCCAGCTAGGTTTTCTACTTCTAACGGCTCTTATGACAATATAAGGTCCCCCTGGTAATAAAGGTCACTCTCCCCATTTCAAGATCCTTCATCACAAAGGCTTTGCCATGTAAGGCCATATATTCACAGGTTCCAGGATTAGGACAAGGACGTCTTGGGGGAGCAGGGAATCACCAGAGTGCCCAGGGCACAGATTCACAAAGTGGAGCAATGGGTCTCTAACTTCTGGGTGCATAAGACCCCCAGGGCAGGCTAAGGGCATTCTGAGACCCCCTCTAGGGACTTTGATGCCCCAGGGAGATGGGAAGGGCAGGGCAGGAATCTGCATAATGATTAGCTTCCTCGACAACTCTCCAAATGTCTGGAGCAGAGTATTTTCAGGTGGGGGAGTAATTCAGGTCTTGTTTGTATTGGTCCCGGTTCTCCAGAGAACCAGAGCCAATAAGACACACACAGGTCAACAGAGGAACTGGTTCTACAGGCTGTGGTGTAGATTCTAGTCCAAGCCCAAAGCCAGGAGCTCCGTGTCCAAGAGCAGCAGAGGAGCCGGATGCCCCTCCTCAGAGAGAACCAATCGGCCCTCCCTCCATCTTTGTGCCTCTCCAGGCCCTCAAGGATTGGGTGGTGCCTGCCACTTTGGTGGACCTGCTGGTCCAAGGCTAACCTCTTCCTGAAACACACACTCCCCACCCCCGAAAAGGTGCTTTACCAGCTTCCTGGGCATGGCTCACACAGCCATGTGGGCACAAACGGTGGGCTATCGCACTGGTCAGTAAGTGGCACAGACCTGCTCTGCCCTGGCCCTTCCAGGCTAAGGGGCAGACATACCAATTTTCAAGGCAGATTCTGTCACCTAGGAGCTGCCAGTCCTTGGACAAGTCACTTAAGGTCTCTGGATCTCAATAACCATCACCTGCCTCTTAGAGAGTTCCAGGGCAGACAGGAGACACAGAGCTGAGTGCTACCCTCAGGGGCACTGTCCTCCATGGCTGCCCCTCCATATCCCACAGGGCCAGGCTCTCTACACCCTGTTCTGCCTCCCAGCTCTATCAACAGCTCAAGGATGGAAACAACCTCTATTCAAGTCCTTCAGGCTTGCTAAATCTAATAGGCCATTATAAACTAAGCTTCTGGAAATGAAAAGCTATGGGTCTGGTGTGGGCCTTAGATCACCCACTTAGGGATGCACATATAGCAAGTTCTTAGTGCCAACACCATGTGCAGAAAACACTTCTCAGAGAATTAAGTCCCCTAAATAACTCTGTTCTCTAAGCCAAGGCTCTTGGCCAACACTGTCCTGGCTGAAGAGTGCATACACCAACAGAGCACTCTGGCAAATGACTCCTGTCCGGGTCTAAAAACAAAAATCAAATCAGGAAAAAATCAGTCCATCCCCAATATTAATGACATGAAGAAACTAACATGAACACAGCACTTTGATATATATTAGCTTGTAAAATCCTCATGCTGTCTTATCAGGTCAGTGTGTTTTATGACTCAAGAAACTGAGGTTCTGAGAAGTTAGTGGCTCACCTGAAGATCATGGAGCCAAGAAGCAAAGAATCTCTACCTCACCACGCTCACCACTGTGCAAACCTGGAGAGAAGCAACTGGCACGTCCTTCCTGTGGGTGGTCCGTAAGGGTGACCAGAGGACTTACTTTACACACTCTGGGGTAACAGAACCATCTCTGCATGTTCTGAAACTCTGTTTAATGTGAGCTGAAGCGAAACAAACTCCTCCCCACTCTGCTGTGGCTGCTGGTCCAGGTGGGGAAGGTAAAGCTGGGTTCTAGGTAGACCAGGGGACAGAGCCCACAGCAGGCTGGAGAGGCTACAGGGAGGGGAGACTGCCTGGGGGAAGCTGCAGCAGAGAGCACAGGGCCTTCTCCCTCCAAGATGCTGCACCATGGGGCTGGAGGGTGGCTCAGTGGTTACGGTGCTTGCCTGGCATGCTCAAGGACGCGGGTTCAAACCCCAGCACCACGTACACAATGAAGTGTTGGAGCAACAAAAGCCACATGAAAAACTAAATAAAATTGATTCTCTCTCTCTCTCACTATCCCTCTCTCTTTAAAAAATATAAATAAATAAAGATTCTGAGCCATAGGTTAAAGGTGGGGTCCATCCAACCAGGCACCCCCGCTTGTCAGGAACCCATGCTCTGGCTTGGTGACAAATGGCTTCCCAGGGGAGCAAGGTCTGGGGCTGAGCTGAACAGTCAGCAAAGACCGAGGGTTGGGGGATGGAAGGAGAGGGTAATGTGTCTGGGTAGTGGCGGCAGTCCAGCTCACTGGGGGATGGGGTGGATATGGGATGGAAGGCTGCGATGGGCTGCTGCCTGGGCTGGGAGCCTCGGGCATCTGCTAGAGAGTGCTGGCCAATTTTAAATGCACAGGGAGGTGGGAAGGGGACGCTGCCCAAATTCTGCCCACAGGGAGCACCCGTACACCTATCATTCACTTCTTAACGTGCAAAGGAGGCAAGTACCAGGGAGGCTGGGCAAAATCCCTACCTGGGCTCGGACTCAGCAGGCCACAGACCACTTCAGGGCATTGTGCCCTCTGATTCTCACCCTGGTGCACAGCCTGGGGTGGGGCAGCCTCGCCTACCTCACAGGTGAGGAGCACAGCTCAGGGCGCAGGGATGAAGGCAGGCAGACCAGCCAGCAGCACATACCCAGCTGGACAGTTCCTGGCCAACACTGCCTCTCCCCACCCAACCTCCAGAGAGGGGCTGCTCAAGGTTCTGAAAGCAAGACCAACCACAGGTCCCCACCATCTGCTGTCACAACCCAAGGATGGTGGCCAACTCCTGCCACACACTCCAAACCACCCCTACTTCCCATCGCCCTGCTGGGGCAGATGGGAAGGTACCCACCCATGGCCCCTTGGCCAGTGGCCCTGAGAGGCAGGGAGCCTCCCTCTGCACTATTTGGGGAAGAAATTCCTGTCTTCCCGTGGAGTCTGCTGCCTTCCAGGTTCACTCCCTGGACATATTTGCGAGCACCTTCAAGGCCATCCGGGCCCGAGGTGGAGTCCAGGCTCCACTGGGAACACTGTCCTTCAGTCTTGTGACCCATTACTTCCTCCAGGGCCCCACTTCCAGGTGAACGCTCAGAGATGACCTGCAGCCCGTTAGATGTCAGCAAATCAACGTATTTCCCGTGCAGCTTTAAAAGCCCCCAACTGCTCTCCAGAGTGGGGTAAGGCCAGTCAGACTTCATACAATAAGGAAATGGCTCTGCAGCCTGCTCAGTGGCACTAATTAGCCCCCAGGGAGCCTGGGAACTAGGCCCCCGGTAGACTGAGGAAGCCAGTGGCACCTGAGCCAGATATTTAATATGCACCTACAGCTGGCTTATGGCATCTTAAAATCACAGGCTGTGTCAGGTCACTCTGCAGGGACACCCTACAGAAACATCTAGGCAGCCCTGGGCCTGCAGAGTTCCCTGCAAGCTGGGTCAGCTGTCTGCTCGGGGGGTGGTCTCTGCAGAAGCAGGGGCTCTGAAAGGCCCAGCGTGCTGGACAGCGACAAGCCCCACCCAGAACACGAGGCTCTACACCCACCCTCGCACGGCCACTGTGGATGCCAGAGGCCAGGGAAGTCATCCTCCGTATGACATTCCTGTCTGCACCGTATTCAGGGCCTCAGAGGCTGGGGCTGAAATGTAAGTAAATTGAAGTGGTGATGGTGAAGAACCCAACTGAGTTGAAAACCCCAAGGGTGAGAAGGGAATAAGGCACCTTACAGGTGAGGCACCCAGAGTCCAAACCCAGCCCAACAGAACCACCTTCCCTCCAGGCATCGGCTGGCTCCCAGGCAAGAGGACAGGACTGCCATTGTCACCAAAGGTCAGTAGGACAAGCGAGGCAGCCCCGGGGCAGCTTCTGCATCTCCCCTCATCTCTATGATTCACGTTTCCCAAAACTGGACTGCAAACCAGCAAGCAACTCAAGAACATCCAAATTAACGTAGTGAGTTTAGAGAAGCGCCAAACTGCCACTTTCTACCCAAGCTGTCCCTTGAAGGAAACTGAGGCAGAAGGGAGATGACTTTCTCTCCAAGGTCACCAATAGGTAGTTCTGGATGAACCTGGTCTTGAGATCCTCAGTGTCCTGGTCCCCAGACCTGACTGCAGAGAGCTGTGTCCCCTGCAGCGCTGTCACTGTCACCATGAGCTAGCCCAGGACATTGCTGCGCAACAGACCACTTATGATATAGGGCCGCTGCCATGGTAACCGGAGTCTTGACAACTTTGGCATTTCCAGCACCTCTGATTGATCCAGGGCTCAGAATTTACATTACAATGAATCGGTTATTTGCATTTAATTTATTTTAATTGGCTTTCACATAACAGCGCATCTGGATTTCACCACAGGGCCAATGAGTTCTCAACATGGAGACCCTAAAATCAGCTAGGTGTAGCTCTTCCTCTCCACTGCCCATGACTGCAGATTCTCACCTGAATTTCTTAAAGTCTGTTTTGCCCAATTCTCCTCTTTCCTGATGGTACAAGATCTGCGTCTGTTGAAGTTCATCCTTCAGAGCGTGGATCTCATTTTAAAATGGAAGATGAGGATGTTCAGTCTCTGATACATAGCCACAATGCCAGTTGATTGTCCCCAGTGCCTGAAGAAAAACTGGCATGCGTGGGCACCCCACAAGCCACTTGTGGGACGAATGGACGTGGATGATTTCATTGCTCTAGTCAATGTGTAGAAAGCGCGGAGGACAGGGCGAGTGAGGTGAGTGTTCACTGTGTGGTCGTGATGGCCAAGGTGGAGTGGGCCAGGCCTGTGGCAGATCCAGGGGAAGCCACCTCCACGCTCCATTCCCTCAGCTCCATCCACCCAAGTACCAGGTACAGGCCTAAGTTAAGACCCAAAGTGGAATCCAGAGATAAAACGGAAGTGTTTGGTCCCTGCTCTCCAGGGGACTCTGTCTACTAGGAATACATATTTTTTTAGAAAATGCCATTTCTTCTGAGGTGTGCTTTAATGCTGACGTCAAGTCTAAGGTCCATGACTGGGAAAAGGGATCTGGGCTGGAGAGACCCAGTGAGCTTCTTGAAGGATGAGTGGGTGCCAGCCAGGTACAGGTGGGAGAGGAGGAGCCAGGGATTCCCAGCAGCAGGAGCGGCAGGCACAGAAGCCCAGAGGAGTGACAGGTAACAGGAACTGCCAATCAGTAGAGTCCCCCTTAGAGACAGGCTTGCTGGGATGCAGAGGGTAAAGCAGATAAGGGACTGGAATGTCCAGGGCTGCCGGCAGCATCTGAGCAGACAGCGATCAAGCTCTGGCACTTGGAAAGACATATTCTGACTGAACATTCCATCCGCAAGGAACGCATTTGGCTGAAAGCAACATAAAACCTGACAAGCAGCTGCTTGGACAAGAAAGGGTTTTCTTTGTGTCCCAAAATAAAACAACAGGGGCCTGGGGTGCGGGGTTCAGGCAGCAGTTCAAGCATCCAGTCTTCTTCTGCTTCACTGTCCTGAGCATGTGGATTTCAGCCTCATGGTCACAAGAGGACTGCCCTACTTCCAGAAATTACATCAGCTTTCTAGGCAGGAAGAAGATAGATGGGCAAAAAGCCTTCCATCTTGGGTTTTGGACTCTTTATTCAGAAATGGAAGCCCTTCATTCATAGATATGTTTTGGGAAGGAGGGGAGAGGGGGCAGGCCAAGGGGAGGGAGGGAGTATAGGGAGAGATCTAGGGGGTAATTATTCTGATTTATAAATATATACATATTATATTGTTACTTTGGATACATTTTTTAATTGTACATCAACTAAATTTCTTAATAAAAAAGAAATGGAAACCCTTTCAATCAGCCTTGAACTCATCACTAAAACTCTCTGGAAGCCCCTGGCTTGGGGGAAGGGAAGGGCGGTCATGGCTTCCTTTGCCAGCCTCTTGGGAGAGAGGCCCTTGTGTTTGCTGTTCCCTGTGCCTGCTGTGCCCTTCCTGGGCTTCGGGTGACCCACACCCTGTGTCTTTCAGGACTTCACCCACAAGCCACCTTCCCATGGTGCTCTGATCACTCTATATAAATGGTCTCCCTACGTGCCTAAGAGAAATGAAAACGTGTCCACACAGAAACCTGTGCACGAATGTTCCAGCAGCATTCATGACACCCAGAGTGAAAACAAGCAGATGTCTGTCCACAGACAAGCAATCCAGACTCCATGGTACAGCCCTGCACCGGGGTATCGTTCCACCCTGCACAGGCTTGGGGCACCTGCTGCCATGGGGAGGGACCACAGAAACATGCTCAGTAAAGGAGGCATGCATTCATGATCCTATGTATCCGCAAAGTCCAGAGCAGGCAATTCCATGGAGATAGAACACGAATGCTTGGCTTCTAGGCCTCAGGCAAGAGAGATGGGGGAATGATGGCTAACGGCTATGGGTTCCTTTTTTTTTTTTTTTTCTGAGAGGACGACAGTGAGAGAGAGACAGAATCAGTTTTTATTGAGTTTTTCATGTGGCTTTCGTTGCTCTGACACTTCGTTGTGTACATGGGTGCTGGGGTTTGAACCCATGTACTTGTGCATGCCGGGCAAGCGCCGTAACCACCGATCCACCTCTCTAGCCCCTATGGGTTTCTTTTAGGAGTGCTAACAGTATTCCTGAATCAGACAGCAGCAACGACCCACCTTTGTGAATATACTAAACATGACTGCATTGGACACTCATTTGAAAACAGTGGCTTTTATAATATGTGAATTATATCTTCATTTCAAAAGAATTTTTCCCTTAAAAAAGAAAGTCCATCTCTTGTCCACCACCGTTGAATTCCATCGCTCCTTCCTTCTTTCATTTTCTCCAGTCTCATCACTTTTGAGTACTACCACCTTGTTCTATGCCATCTACATGCTTAGTTTACTGTCTGTGGCTTCCAACTAGAAACGTGAGCCTGAGAGGACAGGGATTCTGCCTGGCTGTTCTTGTCACAATGGCCGGGCAGGATCTGAAGGAGTGAGTGACAGCTGGGCCAAGCAAGCAGAATGGCACCCCCTGATGAAAGCGTGCCTTTCCTCACCCAGGTATTCTCTCTCCAGCTCCAGTTGCTGCACAAACAGAGACTACTGAGCATGGTCCCTACCCTTGAGAGGTCCCAGCCAGGTGAAAAGATGACACTCCTGGTTTGGAGGCAAATGGCCAGGACCAGAGTCTTGTAGACTGCCAGCCTTTGGGAGCCTGAGCAGCAGGGTCCCAGGAAAAGCCCAGGAGGCTTCTGGAGGAGGCAGCCCAAAGCAAGGCTGCAAGCTGGGAGGGGACCCAGGAAGCTGTAGGAGCAGGACAGACAGCTCATCAGGCACTGAGAACCAGGGTGCTTCTCCTTCCCCACAACCCAAGACCTGAGACCTGGAGTGGGTGACCCCCTGCCAGGGCCAGCTACGCTTTATGAGGTGTTAGTCAGCTGTGGAACAAGTCCCTGAGAACTTTAAGCTGCAAGTGCCCACTGGCCCCAGGCCCAGCTCCTTGCTCCTGACACGGAGGACCCCAGAGCTGGCTGCCAGCCGGGGGCAGGCTTGAGGGGAGCTGCTTGCTAAGTCTGATTTACCCCACCTGGCTGGCTGTGTCTGAACACGTGTTTCTAATCTGCAGGCTCAGTTCCCAGGCTGCCCACCACGTGACAGCAAGTTCCTCCGGGGCCTGGCAGACATCAGCCTTCCCATTCCTCCATGAGCTTGGGGTCTCACATCCTGCAGGAGTGAAATGGAAAACAGGCTGACCACAGTGGGCGAAGGAAAAGGGCGAAGGCTCAGAATTCAAATTTACACATACACACGCGGCAAGGAAGCGCAGCTGCAGGTGCATATTAAACACCTGGCTCAGGTGCCACCGGCTTCCTCAGTCTACCGGGGGCCTAGTTCCCAGGCTCCCTGGGGGCTAATTAGTGCCACTGAGCAGGCTGCAGAGCCATTTCCTTATTGCATGAAGTCTGACTGGCCTTACCCCACTCTGGAGAGCAGTTGGGGGCTTTTAAAGCTGCACGGGAAATACGTTGATTTGCTGACATCTAACGGGCTGCGGGTCATCTCTGAGCGTTCACCTGGAAGTGGGGCCCTGGAGGAAGTAATGGGTCACAAGACTGAAGGACAGTGTTCCCAGTGGAGCCTGGACTCCACCTCGGGCCCGAATGCCCTTGAAGGTGCTCAGCAAGTATGTCCCAGGGGAGCGAACCCAGAAGGCAGCAGACTCCACGGGAGTCTGGGTCCCCTTCCAGCTTCCATTCAGTCTCACCTGGGAGGTGTAGAGCAATTAACTGAGGCACGTTTCCTTGGAATTTCTTCCCCAAATAGTGCAGAGGGAGGCTCCCTGCGAGGGCCACTGCGAGGTACCTTCCCATCTGCCCCAGTGAGGCAGGAGTTGGCCACCATCCTAGGGTTGTGACAGCAGATGATGGGGACCTGTGGTTGGTCCTGCTTTCAGAACCTTGAGCAGCCCCTCTCTGGAGGTTGGGTGGGGAGAGGCAGTGTTGGCCAGGAACTGTCCAGCTGGGTATGTGCTGCTGGCTGGTCTGCCTGCCTTCATCCCTGCGCCCTGAGCTGTGCTCCTCACCTGTGAGGTAGGTGAGGCTGCCCCACTCCAGGCTGTGCACCAGGGTGAGAATCAGAGGGCACAATGCCCTGAAGTGGTCTGCAGCCTGCTGAGTCCCAGCCTAGGGGATGGGGCATCTCACCCAGCCTCCCTGGTGTGTGCCTCCCCCTCTGCATGTTAAGAAGTGAATGATATGTGTGCGGGTGCTCCCTGTGAGCTCCCAGTCACTACCCACCAGGTCGCAGGGAGCCAGTCAGCCTCAGGAAAGAAACCTGGTCTTCCAAACTAGAGTTCCAAAAGTGAGGGACGTCTCTGCACCCAGAGCACGCGAGGCCCAAGGCTTGGTTGCATGCTCTGTGGCTAGGAGGCTCAGCCTTGCTGTGCACAGAGGCCAGGTCTTCTCCACATTGCCACATCCACCTCTGTCACCAACTTCCTTTCACACCCACATGCACCTCCTCAGGTGACAAGGCCCCTGTGGCCCCCATGCATTACCATGCGCATGCCAAGCAGGCCCTCTGCGGGAGCCCCTTGAAGGCCACAAACCCAGCAGATGAAGGGACTGCACAAGGGCACCACAGCAGGAGCAGAGGGCAGGTTGCTACACTTGGACCCCAACTGCCTACGTGGTAGGACGCTGTTCCAGTGAGCTAGAGAATGCTGAAGCCCCACTAGGTGACAGCAGAAAGGTCACTACCAACATTCAGCAGACCCGAGCAGAGCCTTGGCTTTCCATAGCCAACCACCAAGGATCGCCTACGGAAACTACAGAATGGGATGCACTCAAGAGGAGGCCCGAGCAGAGGCAGGCTGGACAACGGCCAGGGATAACAACAAACCAAACAGCACGTGTTGTCCTTCCAACAGGTGCAGACCCTCAGCCCCCAGGGACAGCGGGAGCATCGCACCCAGGGCTCTCCCAGGCTGACATGGGTCAAGGGTGTGTCAGCCCAGGTCCTCCTTATTTTCACAGGGTCTGCAACTGCTATTGCTAAAAGCTGGGTCATCAGCCTGTGCGCTGTCAGGAGGCGGCAGAATGTTGAGGAAGTAGGCCCTAGCAGGAGGAAGTCAGGGCAGAGGTGTGCCCTTGAAGGGGACATTGAGACCCTGGCCCCAATATGCTTTCTCTTTGTTCCTGGCCACCAGCAGATAGAGGGCTCTCTGCCACATGCTCCTGCCATGAAGAAATGCGCTGCCACAGACCCACAACCACAGGGCCATGCAACCAAAGACTGACACCTCCGAAACCATGAGCTAACGCAGACCTTTCCTCCTTGTATGTAGCGTATCCCAGGCATTTTGTCACAGCCATGGAAAGCTGACTAACACAGGAATCATGCCCACAACACAAGCCCTCAAGGCAGGGTTCCAGCAGTCTAGCCTCAGTGGTGCCGCAGGGCGCAGACCAAGGCTGGCATTCAACATGGAATTGTTGAACCACTATGGTTTAGATACGAGGTGTCCCTCAAAAGCACATGTGTGAGACAATGCAAGAGGTGAAATGATGGTTATGAGAGTCTTAAACTAATCAGTGAATTTATCCCCTGAGAGGGATTAATGGGGTGGTAACAGTGAGCAGGTATGGTGTGGCTGGAGGAAGTGGGTCATTGGGGAGACTTTGGGGTAGATATTTTGTCCTGCGTGAGTGGAATTCTCTTTCTCTGCTTTCCGGTGTGATGTCCTGAGCCGCTTTCCTCTGCCACACCCTTCCCCTGCATTGTTCTTCCCCATCTCTGGCTCAGAGCAATGCAGTTGACCATCAATGGACCGAGACCATGAGCGCCAAATAAATTTTCCTTCCTCTAAAATTGTTCTTGTTGGGTTTGATCACAGCAGAGAAAAGCTGACGAAACATTGAAACAAACTGACCTGGGTATCATCATTCACATGAAGGGACTAAGGGACCGTTCCTAGCTGCGCTGAAAGATTTTGTTGTTGTTTTGGATCAATGGTCTTGATGCATTTAAGGGTTTCTGGCAGGAAAGGGGGAGGGTTATGCAGCGTTAACAATCAAGCAAAACAAAACTGAGAGCAAAATTTGTCAGAAATCTCAAATTATCTGACCTTTGTTTTGGAAAAACTTCATTCGCACGCACCGATTCAGAAATCTCACCTGCAGTGAGGCTTAGTCCTCTTCCAGGACAACTGGTATACCCAGGAAGCTGCTGTGACATACCTCATCTCCATGGCAACCTACCTGTCTCCAGTGATGGGTGAGCACACTTCCTGCCTCGGTGTTGGATCCTGGCAAAACCTGAACACCCGGCATTTCAAAGAACAATTTCTGAACACAGTGTCCATGCTAATTTTCTAAAATTTGGCTTCCTTATTATGGTAAAGATCCTGACATTATGCACCAGGTATGATGGAATTTTGCTGACAACTGCAATTTTCTTTCTCTAGATCATAAATACATATAGTGGACTGTAAAGATATGATTTGTTAAATATCTAATTCAAGAAACTATATGCAGACGCCAAGCTCATAGCAAATGCATTTTATAGCAATGCTATTTGCCTGGAGGTGGCCCAGCCCCCAGCATCTCTCTCCCTCATTCACTCTGAAATTAATCTTTCGTATTAGGCAATTTCTCTGATGGCTGGCTTCTTCTTCATAACTTTCCATTGCTGACTCAATATCCTGGCCTCAGACAGATTAAACCTCTAAAAAATGATGGGGAATAACAGCCTTTGGAGGAATGTCACAGAAGTAAGGCATGGCCCTGATGAGGCTGAGATGGCCCCGCTTCCCAGCCAGCAAATAAACACAGTCAAGCCAACCAATGTCTGAGTCACAGGGAGAGGAGGAAGGACCCCCACAGAGCCCTCCAATTGGTGGGGTTGGAGACTTGCAGGTCAGTTCCCAGGGAGTCACAAAGGAGGGGCAAGGAGAGGTAAAGAAAAGGTTATTTTCAGAAAGGGATCAGGAACACATTAGCCAGCTAGGGAAGCAGAAAGGAGATGATTCCCAGAGAAGCAGGGGCAATGACAATGACAACAGGGACCCGAGCTACCAGGACATCAAACTGCTGCCTTAAAATACCCAGGCAGAAAACAGCAGGATCCATGCAGCCTCCTCCCAGGTCAGCTGAATGCACAAATTCAAGAAAATAAAAAAGGAACCCACTGTAGACAATCAAACCTCTGCCTTACTCTAATGGTGAATTTCTCAGAAGACTCCGAATGCTTTCCTTTACAGCCAGTTAATGCACTTGCTCAGTATTGAATTTACATCCACTTAACAAATTCTAATGGCGCATTATGACCAATTTCCATTCGTTCAAATAATCACAAGTATGGAAGTTGTGGGTTCCAGCCAGTCTGAGGATGGAAGAAGTCTGCTAGGCAAACTAAGAGGATAAGCTCAGAACCAGTGCAAACGAGGAATGGCATTTGGGTTCCTTTTAAAACGGTTCTTCTTCCTAATTATAAAAGTAACACATGCCCTTTGGAAAACTCAGGGTATATAGAAATAGGAAAAAGCAGGAGAGAAATCGCCCATGATCCCAGAGTCAAACACTTATCCATTTAGCATATTCCCTTCCCATCTGTTTTCTCGACTTTTTTCTCTCTGGAACACATGAAATAAAACTGTGTGTATAATTCTACATTATGCTTCTCACCCCGTGCTCAGGAGAATGCTTGTGGTGCTGATTTTCAACCTCTTTAGCTAATTCCTATTATCCTACCACAACTAATGTGCTAATACAAAAGAATTCTCAATTCGTTAGAAAGATTAACGTGAGGCAAAATCTGGTCAGTAGTCTGCAGTACTAAATATATTTTTTCTAAAAATGATATGATTACTTGTCCTGTACGATACTTCCTAATATGGACTTTAATTTGCAATTAGTCAAAACAGGGAGTTCAGTTTACCTGTCTCTCAGGTGATCAGTGGTACAATGTTCCAGGAAGAGCATAAATGCATTGTTATAAGGAGGGCAATCTCCTCCCTAGCAGCTTTTCCTGCAAGAGCATCCTCTTAGGCTCTAGATAAGGCTCAGGGTCTAGAGCCTAAGGATCAAGTAGACCTGCCAACCTCCACTTCTCTCCCACCAGGACTGTCCCACTGAAATCACTCACCTCCAGGTCTGTCTCCTCCTTTAACCATGAGCCCCTGTCTTCTTAATCTCATATTCCTTAGTAAGGAAGCTAACAGAAAAGGTGGACCGGAGAGGCAGGCAGAAGAGTCCAACACGCAGAGCCCCCTACCCCAGCTTCCGCTCCAAGTCTCCCTTTCATCTATGTTCTACAATTGTTTTTTCCTCAACAGCACCAGTTTCCTCTGAATTGTAATGTCACCTCTTAATGTGGCAGTTGCTAAGGTTTCTGCGTTTTCTAACAGTTCATTTTTTTTTGCAGTCAATTTAGCTATGCAGATCCTATGTTCTGCAACATGTAAGTTTACATTTCTAAACATTTCTCCTGAATTGTAGAGCTGACAGAGGATTTAGGGGTTATCTAGCTCTAAGCCCCATTTGACAAATGAGGTAGCTGAAATCTGGAGAGGAAGCATTCTTATACCAACTCAAAACTAGACATTAATAATGGAACAGGGTCACTCCACCAAGCCATAAAGACCTGATGGCTTCCAGACCACTGTGCTGCAATTTTAACAAATGCATGGAACAAACATGCACTCATCAATGATGTGCATGGAGAACACTGCTGGTGCACCGGCCTGACCACTCAGCTTGCAAAGCACACCTTCAGGCAAGCTGCCAAGATTTTAAATAATTCAACGTACCCACCGCCCTGCAGTTAAGCAAGTGGGGATGGCTCCACCACACGTGTGCACATGCACTGTGTTCAGGAATGGAGGGTCATCATGGAGAGATCCACAGGGTCCTCCCTAAAGAGGCCCACTGCCCTGGGAGAGGGGAACAAACAAGGCCAGGCTCCACCCAGAATAACTTGTCCTCCCTGGAGGGACAAGGGAGAGTGCTATAGAGCAGATAACCCTGGCTTACTGCTGGGCCGGCCTGAGTGAGTGAGACTTCCCAGCCCAGAATCCTCCAGATTAGGAATTCTCATGGAGCCCTTTTTGGAATCACTCTCTATCATCCATCCACAGGAGTTCTCTTTATCTACAATCATCCTGTCCAAACTCCCCTTATTACCACTCTCCTAAACAGCAGGAAGACTATAAAGAACAACTGGATGGCAGGGATGGGCTATGTGACACAACAGCCCACAGGTTGAGAATCAATGCTGAGACTGGGTGGTGGTGGTGGTGATGGTGATGGTGGCAATAGGAATAGTGGTAATGGTGGTGACGGTGGTGATGGTGGTGATAGGGATGGAGATGGTGATGGTGATGGTGGGGATGTTGGTGGTATTGATGGGGATGTTGGTGGGGATGGGGATGGGGATGTTGGTGGGGATGGGGATGGGGATGGTGGTGGTGGTGGTGATGATGGAGGTGATGATGGTGATGATGATGTTGGTGGTAATAGTGGTGATGGAGATAGTGGTGGTAGGGATGGTGGTGGTGTTTGTGGTGATGGTTATAGTGGTGTTTGGTGGTGGTGGTGATAGGGATGGAGATGGTGATGGTGATGGTGGGGATGTTGGTGGTGTTGGTGGGGATTTTGGTGGTATTGATGGTGATGTTGGTGGTGGTGGTGATGATGGAGGTGATGATGGTAATGATGATGTTGGTGGTGATAGTGGTGATGGAGATAGTGGTGGTAGGGAGGGTGGTGGTGTTTGTGGTGATGGTTATAGTGGTGTTTGGTGGTGGTGGTGGTGATGGTGATGGTGGTAGTGGTATCCATGTCAATATAGTGACTGTGATGATGTGGTTGTCCTGCAGAGTCAGAAACTGGCCCAAGCTAGGCCACAGGGGGAAAGAGCGTCGAGCCATAAGCAGACTTTCATGTTACCTGGAGGGCCCTGATAAGAAGTCCTCCCCTGTGCTATACTTTCATCTCCCACCCCACTCTCACTCACATTGGTAGAAACAATTCCAAAATGCATAAGCGTCCATCTGACAGCAAACTCCAAGGACCATCGGCCAGGCCATTCCGCTTCGATGTCCAGCAACAGCACATCTCCAAGAACACATATTTACAAAAGCGGGCATGTGTCACCTCCATTTCCAGAACGAGGGGGAAAGCAGGCCCCAGACAAGCCAGACAAGACCTTTGTCCTGGGCACAAAGCAGGGATCCGTGGGGCATGGCTGGAGGGAATTTGACAAAGCATATCCTGGGCTCTGCCACCCCACTCTTGGGTGAAGGCTGGGAGGTCGGGGAGCCACCCATCTTGCTGCCCATGGCCCTGCCTCAGCCCCCAGGCTGGGCTGCTCTCTGAATAGCCCATGGCTCCTCAGCTACACATGCGCAATGCTGGGGATGACTTTTTCATACACAGGTGATTGATTTAAAGAGGTTCTCTCTTCCCTCAAGAATGGCTTAGAGGCCGCTCAATTTACAATAGCTAAATTATGGAACTAACCCGATGCCCCTCACTGGATGAATGGATCCAAAAGCTCCAGTATACACACACACACACACACACACACACACACACAATGGAGTGCTATTCAGCTATTAGAAACAATGATATTGCATCTATTGAAGGTAAATGGATGACAATGGAAGAAATCATGCTGAGCGAAGTTAGCCAAACCTAGAGAGTCAAGGGCCGAATGGTATCCCTCATTTGGGGAGGCTGGACCTAAACCCAGGCTTGGGAATAAAGTAGACAAATTCATGTTTTAGATCCACAGAATAAAAATGCAAAATGTTAACATTTATGAGATACAGTTGCAAGATACTTCATAAGATATTTGAAAAAGCTATGCTGCATACCTGTACAAAAACGTAAATGTTTAATCACATTGTCAAATATTTTTAAGAATAACAATGGATGATAGGAAGGGACCAGAAGGGAAAATGTTGGAACTGAGATAAAGCAAGGTACATTCCAAACACTTATAAATGTCACTGTATATACCATAGCCATATATACAAAAAATGTTCTTCATAGGTATAAGAATTATGTCATGGTATTTGGGTTATTTAGGAACATATAGGACCCAGAAGAAAGGCAAGGGATCAGGGGATGGGAGGGGGGAGGTAGAAGGGGGTCGGGGTGGGGATATTGAACAAATTGCTGATTTGTGTGCATCCAGGAATATGTGACAACTAATCCCATCATTATATAAAACTATAATACACTAATATATATATATATATATATATATAAAGAATGGCTTAGAGGGCAGCAAATGGAAAGGACAGAAGTGATAGGGGCGGTCAGTTCTGCATTCAGGTAACATCTGTCAAATGCACTGGCAGGGGGCTGGAGCGGTGGCTCAGCGGTTTCGGTGCTTGCCTGGCAAGCACAAGGACCCAGGTTCAAACCCCAGCACCACGTACACAGCTAAGTGTTGGAGCAACGAAGCCATGTGAAAAACAAAATAAAGTTGTTTCTCTCTTTAAAAAAAAAAAAATGCACTGGCAGAAGGGGCTGGAGCGGTGGCTCCGTGGTTACAGAACTTGCCCGGCATACGCAAGTGCAAGAGTTCAAACCCTAGTACCATGTACACAGTGAAGTCTCGGAGCAACGAAAGCCACATGAAAAACTACATAAAATTGATTCTATCTCTCGCTCTCCCTCTCTCTTTAAAAGAAAAAATGCACAGGCAGAAAGCAGAGCTGGACACCTTGCTGCTGGAGGCGCTGGCTCTGCAGTCCACCCCCATGCTGCTCAGAAGGGCAACTGTGAATGTTCCAGAGTCCTCCTGCAGCGCTCTGGCTCGCTCACATCCACCCCAACAGGCACTTCCCAAGGGGGAACAGGATCGAGAGGTCCAGGCCTCATTACATCGGAAGAACAACCTGCAGATCGCCCTGTGCGGCCCCCAAGTTTAGGGTGACTGGTGTGCAGGGACCCTGAGGGATGCTTCCCAGAAGATGCGAAGCTGAAAAGATCTGAGATGGCAGCTCCCCAAACTGGGACTGTCACCAGCTTCCCTCTGGAAGCCTCCACATGCAAGTCTGCCATAGGTGCTGATGTTAAATGTCTTAAACCTTAATTTGTAAAGGAATACTTAATGGCAGAGGAGGCGCTCACATCCCTGAGGACGTAAACAGTGACGGGACCACCTCCGCTATTACCCAGAAGACTCACCTGGCTCACCACCATGTCTCCTTTGCTGGCCTAGGTGGGCCTAGAACCCTCTTCTGTACATGAGCAAGCAGACTGATTCAAAGCCAGTACCCGGATAGGCCCCTGAGATACACTAAGAAAGAAACAAGGCATTCTTGGTGTTCACCGTGACTACATCAGGTAGAGCTTGAGACCACCTATGAGCTGCCTTGGCTCCGTGCCTCAGAGCATGCATCTGTCAAACTGAGTCTCTTCCTCCTCTGGCTTCCTCAAAACCCAAAAAGCAAGGTAAGGACCACTTTAAAAGAAGGGGTAGGGAGGCGAAAAGAGAAAGAGAGAATCAATTTCATTTATTTTCCATTTGGCCTTTGTTTCTCCAACACTTAGTTGTGTAAGCGGTGCTGGGATTTCAACCCAGGCCCTTGAGCATGCCAGGCAAGTGCTCCAACAGTTGAGCCACAGCTCCAGCTCTGTGAGGACCACTTTTGAAATGCAGGAAGTCAAACCACACAGTGCCACTATCCCCAGCCACCCCCCACCCCCACCCCATGTATTTACCAGAATTCTACCTATTTACTGGGCCACATCTGTCTGTTCAGCTGTGGACCAGGTCTGAGGGCAAATGAAGAAGCATCGGATACCACGCATGCCCATGGCTAAGGAAGGGATGACAAGACTAGGAAAAAACTGAGAATCTGTTCAGACCAGGGCATAAGAAGGCATATAATTATGACCAAAATAAGGCAGAAGAGAAAGTGACCTGGTTTAATTCTTAGTTCTAGTACTTTCTGCTGATGGATAGCCTTGGGCTATTTATTTTGCTCTGAACCTTCTTAGTTTGAGTCCCATGCCATGTGCCTCACATGTTCTTGGTGATATAAGATAATGAATGCAGAAGGGCCCCACGCCACCTGGCACCTTACACACCCTTTTTCCAAACTTCAGTGTTCTTCTAGCTGTCCAGATCTGGACAAAGAAGTGTGGGAAAAGCAGCTCCAGGGGTCCTAGTCAATATGCAGACACTAGTGCAGTGCTGGGTGCAGGCAGGGGAGGCCAGTAAGAGTCACAGCTTGGGGCTGGAGCAGTGGCTCACAATTACAGGGCTTGCCTGTCATGCACGAGGACCCAGGTTCAAACCCCAGCACTAAGTGTCCGAGAAACAAAGGCCAGATGAAAAAATAGATGAAATTGATTCTCTCTTTCTCTCTCTCCCTCTCTCTGGAAAGAAAGAAAGAAAGAAAGAAAGAAAGAAAGAAAGAAAGAAAGAAAGAAAGAAACCACCACTTGCAGGGAGATGGACAAGCACCCAGCTCCCTTGGCTGGCACAGAGCCAGAGACCAATCGCAACTGGAAGACTTCATGAAGGTGTCACAGAAGGGGCCCTTGAGCCAAACCTACGGAGGGAAAGGAGGAAGAAAAGGGGTACACAGAGAATCAGAAAGCTGATCCACCAGCGGCTGCCTGGGCCTGGGCCTGGGGGTCAGGGAGTGACTCCAAATAGGAACTAGGCATCTTCTCTGGATGATGGAAATGTCCTAGATGGGATTACAGTGACAGCTGCACAACTCTAGAGTTACCAAATATTGTCGAACTGTGAATTTTAAGTGGGTATGTTTTATATGAATCACTTGATATTACTATTGATTCAAAACACAAAGGGATGAGCAGAAGTCTTGCAGAAATCCTGGTGGAGAGGAAACAGAAAGGCACCACATCCAGCACCACCCCCAGCACCCCCGGCCCACAACTTCTCCCAGGGGTCAGCTCAGAAGATGCTTCTTCAGAAATCGCTGTGCTCCTAGCCTGGAGCAGGAGCTCCCCTGTGCGGCACCAAGGTCTTGATGATCCCCAGCCCTAAACCTTAAACTCAGGACTGGCAGCAGCTGGGAGCCGAGTGTCCAGCCTCCCCAAAGCCCCCTGCAGAAAGGCCCACACTCATTGAGTAGGAGAGTGATCTGGAGGGTGCGGGAAAGATGATGAAATCTGTTTCAAGCTGTGAACTGCCACCAGTATGGCTGTAATGAAGGAACTGGGAGCCGGACTCCAGGTCTGCTGTCCAGGAAGGGAGGCTTAGGTTGGGGAGTCTTAAGAGGCCAGGGCCACCAGAGCAGTGACCAGGTCAGGCAGGTGCAGTGGGAGTGGAAGAAGCCCCTACCCTCTCCCGAGATGTCTCGCTCCAACAGATGAGCACAGCAGGCTCTGTGGGCATACCAGGCAGAAGACGCAATGTCCAGGGAGAGGGGAGTCCTGCTCTGCCTCCATGTGCACCTCCCTGGGAGAAGCACTGGGGCCCGCAGCTCCCAGGGACAGTGCAGGCTGTGTCTCCGGCCGGGGCACAGACTAAGCACATTTAGCTCAGCTGGGGAAGCAGGCATGTGAAGGAGACTGCTCTAGAGACACACTTGGTACGGTGCCTGCCCCAGGGGACACCTTGCTGGTTGAAGGGAGCAAAATCCAGGAAGCCCTCAAGAGGGGAACCACGCGCCTCCCCAAAGCCTTCCTCCTCTCTTCAGGATTGTGCAACCTTAACCAATCTTGAGTTTTCTTAGCCAAATGCCAGAGGCCCATCATCGGCTCCCCCGAAGCATGCGGGTGAGGCTGAACGGGCACCTCCACCCCCAGGCTCCTGGCTCCTGGTCAACCCGGGGTTGTACTTCAAGCACTGAAAGACACAAATACGGTCCGGTCCGAGAAAACACAGCCACTGAATTAGTAAGCGTGGGGGTGTAGCAGGCTTATTAGCAGGCTTATTAAGGTAAAGGAAAACAGCCCCAAGAAGACTCCCCCACCACAGGTATCCGGAAGAGCATCCTGTGTTAGTCATGCCTCATAAATACAGAGATGTGAAGCTCTGCCTCAGAAATCCAATTTTACTCAAAACGACACGGCCAAGGCAGGCACTCCAAAGGATTTACTGTGCTTTTCAGATGATTAAAAAGAAAATTCTTTACACTGATACCTTGCTCATCAGCACCTCAGAAATGTTCCACCTGTCAAAGCGTATGACGGACGAACTGGAGTTACGGTACAACCTGCACCTCTAGAGTCCAACCAATTCTGCGGGGGGAGGGAGGCAGGGAGATGAATAGTGATTGTAAAAAAACATTTTCCCTCCATAGGACAAGTGGCACTAAGAAAGCCCATAAACCCACTTCAGTAAATCTCCAAGGACAACTACCCTCTGGCATCCTCAGATTAGAAACTCAACCCAAACAGAACAGAACAAAAGCTACACAAGATTTGCAGAATCGTGGCTTTATGTGGCATGACAACACTGAAGAAACCTCACAAGGCTGTGACAGAAGGGGAACCCCAAAGTAGAACATTATCAGAATCTACAAGCGTGTGGTCATCTCAACTCCAATGGGTCTTTCTCTCCCTGAGCACAATGACATCAGCACTGACAAACTCTCAAAACATACCTGGTCTCCCAGCAAATCTGGTGGGAAGTCATCAGTTGAAAGCACCCTCCCACAACACACAGTGCAGTAGTGCGGTTTAGGTCAAAAAATCCTAATACAAACCTGATCCCAATTGAGACAAAAATTGAGCTGCCAAGGAGCTTAATCTTTGGTACCAACTAAACCCTGGGACTGCCTGTTAGCACCCTGGATTATCACTGATTTATGAGTGAGCCTGGCACGCCATCATTTATGGGTGGCAATACGAGGTCCTAAGAATAAGTTTGGGAGGACACATTGAGTAATGGGGAGAGAGAAATGCACACCGCAGGCACAGCAGGGAGCTGGAGCTGGAGCTGCCCCCAGGCTGCCAGCATGGTACCGACTGAATTGTGTACGCAGAGCTCAGAGCTTGGAAGGCAGCAGATGCCTGTACCCACCATGCAGCAGTTCCAGGTAGGGATGGAGCCAGGTGAGCCTACTCCTTCTCTGATGGCTGATCCTGCAGTCTTGTGGCCAAAAAAGAGGACTGAGATCAACTCTGCAACAATCTGCTCCAGGTATTGCATTTCTCTTTGAATCTCTCTCCAGGAGAGCTCATTGGAAGTAAACAGGTCCTTGGCTGAAACGTAGGCACATCTCTGTTCGTCTGGGGGGTTTCACTTATTCTGGTTTCTCCACAGGTCCCATAACCTTCCAGAAATCTGATTCCCAAAACCATAACTCCCAAACTGCTATGGCACAGTGACGGTTATGTTCCATCTTTAAAACAGCATAAAAGTGGCACCCAAAGAGAATAGGAAGGCTAGAAGGTGACGCTGGTGACGCCATGTCCCAAGACCAGGGAGAAGCAGAACCCCTGGGCCTTCCTTCTGGCACATTATCCAATGAAACCTCAAGAGCTCGGTAATTACAGGCGCTTTCAAAAGTGAAACAGAAATAGATCTAAGGCCAAAACACCGGACTGCTTGAGACAAAGGGCTGGCTTTAACTAGGAAAACAAAGCAAAACAAAACAGGCTTTTGGTCTGTCCTCTGAGCTGAGAAAGCCAGATTGATTTTTTTAAAAAATCATTATTGAATCTGATTATGGGGGAAAGAGTAGGATTCAGATCAAAAGGCCTTTTCTCCTCTAGGATCTATAAAATCATTTGATGAAACAGAAAACTGGTTGCATTCTAAGTGAACCCTTGACACCAAATCAGGATGAAAAATCAGCTTACAGCCATCAGACCCAATAACTCCCACTACAGCCTTGGCTGGAGACAAACCTAAGCACCCAAATCACAGTGCTCTGCTCTGGTGTCATGAAGCCTACAAAGCAGGCCTGGAGAGCACTAGCTAGGAGCACTGAGACTTAGGAAACACATCTCACAAAAAGGGCAGCTGGGCCCAGGGTCTGCTCCCCAATCCACTCCACTCCAGAGCTCCATTTTCAGAGCCTGGGTTACCGAAGTCTGTTGCTCCCTTGCCTAAAGGCCGTTTTCACACTGGAAAGAGTCCTGAGATGAAGAAATCAAGGATATGTTGGGAAGGAGCCACCAGCTGAGGCAGAGGTGGCAGGGACTGCAGTCCATTGATGCCCTGCTGGCTCTGAGCAAGTGCTCAGATGAGGTTGGCAGGGCTCTGCCAGGGAAATGAATCGCAGTAAAAGCAGTGTGCACATTAGGAACAATTTGATGTCACCAGTAGTAGATTTCAAAACTAGGTATTTTTAAAATTAAAATGTGAAACCAGAAGGAAGGGTCTCATACTGACCTGGCAAAGAGCCAGGGCTGGAGCTGGAAAGCTGTCCATTGCAGAGGACCCAGCGTCCTGGCAAACACTTTCCCCAGGTCTGGAACTGGTGTTGGCAGTGAAAAGCGGGGTGGCTTTTAGCATGACCAGGCCAGGCTGAATGCCCTGGGAGCCCTAGATTCGCCACTTTCACACCGTGGTTCCTGGATTCCAAGAGCTGCGTCCCCCAGGAACTAGACACTTGTTGAACAAATCGGCTTCCAACTCCGCAGTCGCTGCCAGGAGAGGGACCCCAGCCGGGTGCGGGAGCCTCCCCGGGATGGAGAAGAGCCCGCGCCTGCCGCTGCGCGCTCCCGCGCACCGGGAGGCGGCCTCGCACCTCCGGAAGGTGCTGCGATAAGGCAGCGCACCCAGCAGCCTAAACTTTCTCGAATCTCCCTGCTTCGTTGTTAAGTTAGGGCTGGGAAAAAGGCACAAACCACCGCAGAAGGAAAAAGGTAAGAGCCCCGCCCACGACAGAGCCAAATCAAAGATTGAAAAACTGGAGACGCTAATCCAATTAACACAGCACCTACTATGCGTCAGGCACTGGGCCAAGAGCCATCTTTAGTGCGTTCCCATTCTCACTGGCCCCTGAGGGAGGAGCTGTCCCCATTTGAAAGAGAAGCAAAGCCGGCCTGTCTGGCCGAGGTCGCAGTGCGGGTCACGACGAGGCCGGGGCTCGGTGGTCTCCCCCACCCCGCTCACCGTCCTGGCAGGAGCGAGCTGATGGCAGCGACGCGGGCCCCCACCCTTCGTCGAAGCCCACAGGCTTCCCACGTGGGCCGCTCGGACCGGCCCCCGGGCGGGGCTACCCCCGCTGCCTGCGAGGCCAGCGCTGGCCCCGTCGGGTCCTAGCCTTCGCCCCGGGCTTCCAAGCACTGCACTGCGCCGACCGACGGGGACCTGGGACCAGCTCTCGCGGTCAGACCGCCCACGCCCACCCTGCCACCTCCCCGCTGCGCACAGCGGCTCACAAGACACCCGCCCGGCGCCGGTCCTCACCAGCAACTGCGCCCCGATACACAATTCCACAAACGCAATTCGAATTATGTACACCCAAGATCCCCACGAGGACACGCCATTCCGGAGACGCGCCACCGTCCGCGGCCACCCGCAACTCCACACGCACACACACTCACGCAAGCGAACAGACCGCGGCGCACGCCGGTGTACAAGACCGCGCTCCCGCAGTCCCGCAGCCCGCCCCCTTCCCTACCGGCTCCGGCGCAGGACGCGGTCCGCTGGCTCCCCGAGCCGAAGTTGCGCTGGGGGCGGCTGCAGCGGGCGCGGGCCGCTGCCCGGGACCGGCGCGGAGACCCGAGGGGTAGCTAAGCGCGCGGGCTTCCGTGAGCCCGCAGCCGCCGCCCGGGCCCTGCGCTCATCGCCGCCCAGAAAGACAAAAGGAAGCCGGTGGCCCCGGGAGGGAACGAGGTGTAGGCGCCCGCCAGTCCGCCGGTCATCCGCTCGCCGCCGCCGCGGCCCGCCTGCCAGCCCGGGAAGGAAGGGACGCGGAGGCGGGACCCGGAGGCGGGGGCCGGGGCGGGGCGCGCGGCCGGGGGCGGGCGCTCAAGTTTCCTGCGACCCGCCCCCGCCTCGACCCCGCCCCCATATCGGCCCCGCCCACCACCCCGCATTCCGGCCACGCCCCCTGCCGGACCCGGGGCCGCAGGCCGGGTCTGGGCGCTGCCCAACCTTTCCCCCCTCGCTGCTTCTCAGCCCTTCTCGCAACGCAACCCAGGCGCTGCAGGGTCTCAGTGCAGCGTGGAAATCGAGGCAGGGACGGAGCTGAGCACCGGCCCCGCCTCCCTAACTGCTGGCCTCTGGCCTGCGGGTGTGGGAGAGACCGAGAGGCGGCGCCCGGGAGGAGCCGGCGCCCCACTCCTCCGCAGTCCTCAGCAGGAAGTGCGGCCCGGGTGCCTGGGAAGGGGAAGAGGCCTGAGTCGCCCCAGGCACCCTAGCACTGGATTGGGCCTCCCGCCAGGCCTCCACCCGGAGTCCGTGTGCAGCTACCACCCACCTTCCCGGGCCTCGTTCAGGGAGAGCCAGGCCAAGAGCTGGAGACCTGAATTCCGATTTTGGTTACCTCTGCCAAGTCATTTGGCCATTTTGGCAAGTCCTTGGACTCTCTCGGCCTCGATTTCCCCACCTGTGTGATGGGCGGCGGGGAGGGACGGGCTTCTTTGGGTACTTCCTTCACTGACGTTCTGTGGGTCTTCAGTCTGCTGCGGAAGGGGCTTGGTTGACAGCACTTGCCAGGAAGGAGTGGCCTCCTGGTTCCCGGAGCAGGGCAGACCTCTCTTCCCTGCCGACTTCCCATGTACCCCTGCCGGTTGCACCTGCCATGACCACCCACTCCAATTATCCCAGAAGACAGGTAACCACAGAAACAGCCATAAATGTGGAGCTGGGCGATCCTGTTGTGCTGAGACAAAACTGTCTCTCTGACGTTTCTAGGGAAAAACTCAAACCCCTCCTTCAAATCCTCCTCCACAAAAGACACGTGAGAGAGAGAACTCCTACTATGGGAGGCTACTGATGGGGAGAGTGGTAGAGCAGTTCTGACGGGGCTTGGCCCTGGGGGCTTCCAGGTTGCTCTCTTTCTCTTGGGTCTGTGGACAGAATGGCAAAGCCAAACCCAGAGGAAGTTGTCTCCAAGCCAGCCCTCCTGTGAGGAGTAACAGAAGTAATGGCTCTGGGTTAGCAGTCATGGCTCCAGCCTGGTTCAGAGCCAGCTGCAGTCACCTGTGCCTTCCTAGGCCAAGGTCATTCTATAGCTTCCTGTAGCATGTCCATCCAGAAGTAGGTAGGGCTACGGGGGAGAGGCCCTCATTCCCAGGCCCAGCCCCATCAGCCAGGTGATTGCAGCAGAGGGTGTTCAGGCAGTGTCAGCCAGGGTAGGTCATGTGCTGTTGTCCCCAGCTCTCACTCAGGTCACAGTTCAACCTGAAAGGGGAAGGCTCCGCCCAGGAATTCCGGAAACAGGCACCTTCTGTCTAGTGATTCCAGCATCCTCCCTCAGGGATTTAGAGGCCACCACCAGTTCCCCTACCTACAATAAGAGATTAGAGTGCCAGTGGTGCCCAAAGGGGTGGTTTAGGAGCCAGGCCTGAGAATAGCACACATCGTTTGTGTCTGCTACCTGCATGCAGGGAGCTCTGGAAGTTATGATCTTCCTGAATACCCAGGAGGAAGTAGAGAGCTTGGTGGACACACAGCAATATCCCACCAGAGAAACTGAGCACACTTCTCCCCAAGCACAGGGCAATACATGACTGCTTATGCATGGTAATTATTGTCCTAGTGCTGTGACCACCAGCAAAATCAGCCCATGGGGGAGAGGGCCACATAGGCTCATAGAGGAACTGATTAAAGCCAGACTCTGCTTTGTGCTAGGCCCACATGGGCACTGGAAGAAATACTATAAAACAAAACAATACTTGTGGCAGTTTAATGAACCTGAATGTGTATCCTACTAGAGAGACTCTTTCAAACCAATGGCTCCAGCTTGTATATCCTACTCCAGAATGTTTGAAGAAGTAGAAGCCAGCTTGTTTCCAGGTCCTCTTTGGATTCCATTACCCACTTTTATTTGTAATTACAGAGTGGAGAAATGCAGCTGGCAGGATTAGAGTGGGCAAGGCTCATTCCTGCTAGAAGCGCCAGCTCCGGCTGCCCACCCTTCTCCTGACCCCAGAAGCTCACAGGCAGAAGAAATGGCCGGAGAAATGTCTAGCAGCACCGGCAGCAAGAAACCAGGTAGAGAAAGTTGGGGTTATCATGATCTGCCAGCTAGCAGAATCACTAGATCCTTCCTCGAATCAGTAGCCGGATCAGGGAAATTGGATCATTAGGTCAATTTGTTTATCTCTGGGGCATGCCATGTGCATGACTGCTCCTGATACAAATGCTGTGGCCGTGGCTTATCCGACAGGATGACTCAGAGGCAGGTTCTGAGGGCACCCTCAGTACTGGGGATTGAACCCAGGTTCATCCACACTGAGCTCCACCTCCAGCCCTTTTTTAATTTACTTATGTTAACGACAGGGTTTAAATAAGGCTGTCTCAAATTTGCAATCCCTCTTCCTCAGCCACCCAAGTAGCTGGAAATATTGATATGAGTCACTGCTCCCAACCCTCTGGTCTCCTTTATCCTTGCAAGTTCCAGGGGTTCAAGATAAAGTATCCCCTCCCCCAGAACTCTGATCTGAATTGCACCCCCTCCACCTTCGTCTGTTGCAGCACTAACACTAGCACAACTGTGTAGGAGACACGATTGTATGTTAGGAGGTTGGTTAGTGACTCTGTGTTGCTGAATCGAACGCCTGAGCAAACTACTTTAAAGGAAAAGAGTCTATTTTGGCTCACAGGTTTGGAGGTCCCTTTCCATGATCAGTTGGCCTGCTGGCTTTGGGACTGTGGCAAGACAGCACATCTTGACAGCAATGAGGCCCAGCAAAACTGCTCCCTTCACGTCCAGGAAGCAGAAAAGAGAGAAGAGGCTAAGGTTCCACAACCCCCTTCAATGGCACACTCCCAGTCTCCCAAAGACCTCCACGAGGCCCACATCTTTAAAAGATCCACCTCCCCTTTAACACGTGGGCCTTTGGGGAACATTCAAGATCCAAGCAAATGATAGCAGGAGGTAATTAAGGTTAAACAAGTGGGAAGGGCAGGGTCCTAACCCAAGGGGAATTGGTGGTCTTTGAAGAGGTAAACAGAAATCTCTCTCCATACATGGGCACCAAGGACAGGTTGTTTAAGGACACAGCAAGAAGGTGGCAAGCCAGGATGTGAGCCCTTACCAGAGACTGAACCAGCCAGCACCTCCATCTTGGACTTGCGGACTCCGTAACTGGGAGAGATAAGTTTAGCCTATTTAAGCCTCTCGCTCTATGGCATTCTGTCATGGCAACCTGAGCAAATGACATAAGACATGCCCTGTATATTTTTTTCTTCTATTTCCCTTCTGTTTCTTCTGTCTGTCCTACCACCACTCCCTAATCTCAAGGTTGGGGGTCCAGGACCCTGCCTTTCAGGACCACAGCTTCAAGGGGCTAGTTTTGCTACTTGAGTGGTTTTGCCCTCTCATCCCCGCTTTCCTGGCCCCTCCGCCAGCCTTGGTTAATGGTGTGAGAGGAAGCAGCACTTGACAGCCCAGGACCCAGCAGCACATTTCTTTCCTCATTGCCATCAGCAGAGGCACATTTCCATGTGAGCGACACCAGACGCTCTGGGGAAAGGGAGCAGGATTCCAAGTTGCAGAGACCTGGGCTCCCAGGCTCTTCTATAAAGTAGACAACCTGACCAACCGTGCTGGGTGGTTGAGAGACTCAAATGAAACATGGACATTCTAAAACTCTTCTCTCTCATTTCTCCTTCCCTCCCTCCCCTTTAGCAAGCCTGGAATGTTCTCTTTAGTAGCCCTGATTGAGTCATAATTCAGTGTTTGTGATTTCCTAATGTGTAAGATGTGGATATTAATGGCTCTTTTGGATTAAGAGAGTCACTATATGTGAAGGTCTAATGGCATGGTAGATACTCAGTAAATAACATATACTTCATTCTCCTCTTCCTCCTCCTACTCCTCCTCATCTTTAGAAGTTGCCTGACTGCTCAGCATTGTAGAGAAAGTCACCCCAGCAAGTCAGTCAGGAGTCCCAGGTGTTGGTCCCTGGGGTGTGGTCCCAACTCAGTGTCACCTAAACAAGATGTCTTACATCCCTAAGTTCATGTCCTTGGGAGTGCTCCATCAGACTGAAGGGAGGGAGATCGGGAACACCAGGGAGTGGAAATGGCTCCGCAAACTGTGATGTGCACTCACGTGACTACACGTTGACATAGTGGTCACTCCACAGCGTTGCCAAGTTGAGATGAGCATCTGTGTTCAGCTCAATCCATAGCTGTTGGTTGCCCCAAGTCAGCAGCCTGCCAGGCACCCCGTGCACCAGGTGGAAAGCAACCCCCACCTGTGCCTCTGCGCAACACCCCATGCTTTTCCACGTCAGTGAAGGATGAGAAGGCAGGTCAGCCTCCGTTTGGCTGCAGATCGCTTATGCTAAGGCCTAAAACCCCAAGCCAGTCACAAGCAGCTTTGACCACTGTTTCAAACCAGTTTGAACTGGAAAAGGCTGCCTGCCTTTCCAGCTCTGCTCCAGATGGCTTCTCCCCTGGGAAATAGAGCTCCTGGTGCCTAAGAAACCAACACGCTCCTTACACAGGGTTCCGGCAGTTTCTCCATGAAACACAGGTCCACAATCAATGTGGGATGGATATGAACACTCTGCAGCCCTGTGTGTCTCATTTGACCTCTAGCTCAATGTTGCCCAAGTCCACAGACAGGAAATGCCACTCAAATGTGATTCCAAATTTCCTTGAAGGCGCACTTTAAAGTTAAAAAAAATTGATTTTAGTGATATATTTTATTTAATCTTATATGTATTATTATTCTTCAATGTGTCATCGATGTGAAAATTATGAATGAGATATTTGGTAATATCTCCATATTAATTCTTTGAAACGCAATGTGTAGTCTGTCTGGACTAACTGCAGTTCCAGTGCTCCATAGCCACACGCTAGTGGCTATCACATTGGACAGAGCAAAGTGAATCCCAAACTTTCACATCCACCATGCTCCCTGAAGGGCTTGCTGGAACACTGATTGCTGGGCCCCAGTCCCAGAGTTTCTGGTGGAGCGATCTGGAGTGTTGCCTGAGGATCTGCATTCCCTACAAGTGTCCAGGTGCTGTTGACGTGGCTGGGCCAGAGACCATGCTTTGGGAATGACTGGGCCCACAAACATCTGGGGAAAATGCTCATTACTACAAAGCTACAATGATCAAGACAGTGTGTACTGGCAGAAAGATCAACATCTGGGTGGGTGGAATAAAATGGAAAATCCAGAAATAAGCCCTTACACATTGTCAGCAGATTTTGACAAGTATGCAAGAGAATCCACTGGCACAGAACCATGTTTTCAGCAAATGCTGCTGGGACAGCTGTGTGAGCAGATAGAAAAGAATCCATTTGGGCCCCTACCTCATACCATGTGCAAAAATTAACTCAAGATGGAGCAAAGCCCTACATGTAAGACTTAGAAGAATAAAACTCCTTTTTAAAAATGACAGTAGGGGCTGAAGTGGTAGCTCAAAGAGCTGGGTGCAGTGACACAAACCTGTCATCCCAGCTACTCAAGAGGCTGAAGCATGAGGATTGTGACTTCAAGGTCAGTCCAAGCAATTTAGCAAGAACCCCATCTCTACCCTCCCCACCAAAAGAATAAGGAGAAGGAGGAGGCAGAGGAGGGGGCAGAGGAGGAGGCAGGATGAGGAGGAGGATTAGGAAGAGGCAGTACATCAATAAGGATGTGAAAACTGGAATTGTTGCTGATGGGAACATAATATAGTCTGTTGGCTGTAGATAACAGTTTGGTAGTTCTTAAAAAATTAAACATATAACATTACCATATGATTCGACAATTCTTCTTGTAGGTATATACCCAAGAAAATGGAAAATACATGTTCACACAAAAACTTTAGCATGAATGTTGATGGCAGTACTCACAAATACTTACAAAGTAAGAAACAACTCCAAAATCCATCTACTGCTGAATGAATTAACGAAATGTGGTGTATCCATATAATGAAACACTACTCAGCCAGGAAAAGAGAAAAAGTACCACCACATGCTAGGAGATATTGAGGCTTAGGAACATTATGCCAAGTGAAGCAAGCCAGACACAAAACACATCGCCCCTTACGTGTACCTTTATGGTCCTGTCTGTATGGAACGTCTAGAATAGGCAAATCCACAGAGGTCATCGGTAGATTTGTGCTTGCCAGGGCCCCTCTTGAGGAGAGCAGAGAATGACTGCTGGTGGGGGCAGGGGTCCTGTTTTGGAATTAGAGGTGATGGCTGTACAGCTTTGTGCATCAGCTAAACCCACTGAATGGCACACTTAATAAATAAATAAATTGGGAAAATCAGAAGGGAAGACATTTGCCTCAAATCATAAACACTAAAAGTCAAGTAGATTCGCCCATCCCTGCCTCTGCACCTTGCTCAGCCTGTGGAACTACATTTTCTTAAGTGCTACAAGAACATGGCATTAAAAAAAAATCTGAAGGGAAAATCCTTTTATATAATGAAAAAGGAATTTCACAGAAGAAAAAAAATTCCCAATGGCCAAGAAAAATATGTAAGATGCTCAACCTCATCTGGGGCCAAGGAAGGCAAGACACAGCCTCAGGGAGAGGGTGTTTCCCCCTACTTGTGGGTGCCTGCTCGCGGCAGGACTATGGGAAGAGTGATCTACACAGCAATTCTCATTACAGGCCCTGGGAAAAGTGCAGAGGCCAAAGTCCTGTCCAACACTGGAGGAGAGAAAACTGAAATCGAGCATGCTGCTTCCCTACTGCAGTTAAAATCCATCAGCTAGATACGCAGGAATCGATATGGACAGGTCTCAGAGACAGCACTGACTCCAACAAGCAAGCAACGGAACAGTTACCATTGACGATGATGCAGCAATGCAAGGTGCACCCACACAGCCACAAATGTAGCAAGTATCACAGTGGAACGCAGCACCGTTCAGGGCAGCGACGGCATCCGGGCGGGCGTGTTTGGGAAGAGACTGGAACGATATAAAGAACATCTATTGCATTTGACATGCATTATTTCCTTTTTTCTAATCATTGAAGTGATTTATGTTTTCCATTTATAACTGACATGCATTATTTCTAAAAATAAGAAGCAAACATGTCCAAATATTAAGTCTTTTGTGGGTATATTCATGTCTGATATATTATTGTCTGTACTCATCCGTGTTTTTAAATACTATTCGTTTTAGAAATAACATGAATAATCTTCGTTCCTTCTTGTCTCTGCCAAATCTGCAGTCTGGCTTATGGTTGTACCCAGCTCATCTAGAAGTCAGAGTTCCGCGGCCTGGACCCGCGTGGAAGACAGCCCTCCCACCAAGGAAAAGCTCTTGTGTGGCAGAGGTGGCTGCTATGAGGCCGGCACCCTGAACTCCGTGGTGCAGAGTGGGCACAATGAGGCGGAAGCTCAGAGACAGCGGCTGCTCCTAGGGCAGAAGACAGCGAGAGACTTAGAGGGAAGTGAATGCCATCTTTCAGGTAGGACCAGTGACGTCACCACGAAGCGGTGGTGACGGGAGGCGTGAGCAGCAGAGTCAGAAACAGTAGCTGGAACCACAGCCCCAGCAAGCATCGGCTCAAGAGACTGATGAGGGAAACTTGCTGCGACCCCAGGCTCCGGGATGGGGAGCGAAGGAGAATGGGAAGTGCAGCAGAAGGCTCAGAGGAAGACTGCAAGAAGCCTCAGAGGGAGTGTGGCCCTGTCCCCAGCAACAGACCTCTGCTGCCCTTAGAGCTTCAGGACACACAGAGCCCAGTATCTGCCACGAGACCCTGGGCGCGCAGATCCGTGGAGACTGGCAGTATAAGCTGCTTGCCAGGGGCTGGTGTGGGGAGGGAGGGGCCAGTTGCCACACACCTGAGGGGTCCCTGGATACTCCTCAGCCCACGTGGTGTCGTGGTGCCCTAACGTATCTCCTGGTTCCCATCAGAGTCAGAGTGGTGGCTGCTATGGCTGCAGCCATGTCCCTGCCTAGAACTGCCCTTGAGTGGTTCACCTGTCCCCAGGAGTAGCCCACATGGGATGACTGGTCAATCTGGAGGTACAAAGGCCCAGGCTCCTGCCCAGGACACCTCTGCATGTCACTCCAGCCTCAGAGTCCCCTGCAAGGTTGGCTGAGGCTCTGTCCCAGCTGCCTCATCCTGTACCCCTTACCTAACACATAGCTGTGTCCCTAATAAACCTTCTGCCTGCAAATCTCATGCCCAAATCTGTTTCCCAGGGAACTGATCTAGAGCGTGGGATAGCTAACAATGGCCTGGAGTTTTCAAGAAAATTTTACGCTATGCTTAGGAGCTGAGCTGTAATAGTCTATATTCAGTTCTACGTAAGAATCAGTTACAGGGGCTGGAGAGGTGGCTCAGGAACTTGCCTGGCATGCAGGAGGACCCTGGTTTGATCCTCAGCATGATCCCCTCCTAAGTGGAGGGGGAAAAAAACAGATAAAAAAAATAAATTCATTCTCTATCTCTTAAAAAAAAGAATCAGCTACAAATATAGAGGCTTGAAAAACTTGGCTTCAAAAGGACAGACTGTTGGTTCTCATATAAAAGTAGCTCAGGACAAAATGAATCTATAGGACAGAAAGCAGATGGGTAGTTACCTGGACAGGTGTGTGTGGGGGGCAATGGCAATGGAGATCGATGGCAAAGGGATCCAAGCAAGCTTTAGGCGGGATGGGAACGGTCGGCATCTTGACTGCGATGCTGGTTGTGTGGTTGCATACATTTTCAAACTTGATTGAACTATGCACTTAAAATGGGTTTATTCTCATATCTGTAAAATTTAACTCAATAAAGATTATCTAAATGTAACAACAACAAAGTACCCCAGGGACGGGAAGTCTGGGGTTAAAATGGCAGCTCCAGGTGACAGGGACCCAGTCTTCATGCCTCTTATTTCTCTGACTGGCAGGATCTTTATTTCAAAAGTCACATGGTGACCCTGAATGAATGCAAAAGTGCCAGCATTTACATCCTTACTCCAGGTGGGAGGAAGAAAAGGGAAGGCACCCCTCCTTCCCCAGAGATGGAAAGTGCCACCCAGCCCGTGTGCTCACACCTCAGCGAGAAGAACTGACCACCTGGCCGCACCCTCCCATAAGGAAGGCTAGGAAATGTGCAGTGCTTTCACTAGGATCTCTGCAGTCCCCAATAGATCTAGGATTCTGTTATGAAGGAACAGGAGGACAATGACCACTGGGGCTAACTGCACCGTATCTTAGAAAGATTGCCATGAGAAAGGGATTGAAATGAGATATAGAGCCAGAAGCCCTAATCAAAAAACCCAAAATCCAAAACGCTTTGAACACTGGCGTGAGGCCTCGAGTGGAAGATTCCACAGCTGGCCTCCTCCGCCAAGTGGCAGCGGAAATGCGGGCTCACTCTCAACGCTGTGAAGGTGCCTTCCAGCTATGTGTATTAGGCTTGTGCGAAACAAAAATGAATTACCTGTTTAACTCCGGCCCTGACTTGAGATCTCTCATTATGTGTGTTCAAGGATTCCAAAATCTGGAGAGGAAAAAAAAAATCACAAATCTGAAAAAAAATAAATCCTAGATTTGAAAAAAAATTACCCACATCTGAAATGGTTCTGGTGTCCAGCAGTTGACAAGGGAGCCTCAGTCTGTATGCTGCGCACTGAGAGGGACAGAGTAGAGCAGGACCAGAAGGAGGCCTCGGGGCTTCTGCAGCAGGGTGTCGCTGCCACACGTGGGCACATCGAGCAGACGCTGAGACTGGTCCAGGCTCTTGAGAGAGCCAACATCCGATAGAAAGGAGGTTTCGTGTTCTAAGTGGATTTCTGGTTTCCTAGGGTTGGGGCCGGGGAGGGGACAGGCTAGATTTACAGGGATACAAGGAGAGGAAAATGCGCAGGGTCTCTTTTTGGGGATGATGGTGTTGTAAACTTTACTGAGGTGATGGTTGCAGGATTCTGGAGATGAAACGAATGAAAATCGTTGAAATGCATGCTTCGGACGCATGTGAATCATCTCAACAGAGCTGTTACGTCATCTGCCCAGGTGGTGTTTGGCGCTGGGGAATCACACCCAGGGCCTCACCCTGCCAGACAAGTGCTCTGCACTGAGCTTCACCCCAGCCCCTTCCTGGGCCCTCCCGGCAGCCAGCTGCATGGTGCTCCTGCTGCTCCAGCCGCAGGCCTTTCACGCAAGGCATCCTCCGCAAGCCACGCTCCTCGCCTTCTCCATCCGACATCCCTTGCCTTCCACTCCTGCAACCAGCTCCACGCTGAGCAGCGCTGGACCGAGCCTCAGACTCAGAGAAACTGCACTCTTGAGACACTTTATCAAAATGCCTCCCATATTTGAATCAAACGGAAGACAGGAGTAGAAGCTCTACGACCAACATCCACCACTCTGTAGAAAGCCCCGAGCGGCCCGATCTGTTCATAAGCCATTGTCAACCCTACGTGTCAGCATCGACCCTGTCCAGGGGACTCGATGGACACATGGCCAGCTACCACAGCCTAACTGGAAACACTTGTTCCCACTGCACAGAACACAGGGTCACAAAAGAAGCAAGACGCCTTCTATTTACCTTCTTGCTAATTTGCGCATCACGGATTCCTACACTGAAGCATTCCATTAAGGCCTGAGTCTTGGCATGTTTTACCCTCTGTGCAGGAGGTGAGAGTCTTGCCTTACTCGGACCCTGGCCCAGCCAAAGCCTGCCCCTCCCCCTCTGTGCTTGCATGTGCTTCTGGAATTGCCTGATCCGACTGTTTTGCTCTAAGTTCCGTATTTACCTGTCATTTGGTGGTGTTTCCACCACCAAAATGTGAGCTCCCTGGGGCCAGGGACTTGTCTTCTTCACCTCTGTACACAAAGCCTGGGCAGCTGTGACATCATGGGCTGGTTCCACTCACGAGCCTTAGTTTTTTCCTCCCTTCTCAGTGAAAGAAGAGAGCCTGAGAGTCCAGAGGCCCCTGCCTGCCCCTCACCTTCCAGAGGAGAAAGCAGAGGTGTGATCTAAGTCCTCTCTTCTCTCCAAGAGAAATTATTTGGGCCTGGTTTCATCCTCAGGGCTGGCCTGGGTGGTCTGACTTGACATGGGGGAAAGAATGGTCCCTTCCATGCCTACTGTCCTTGCAGTTCAAGTTAGTGGCCATCAAGTTGCCCAGTTTTGAGGTGCTGTCCCAACCTGTCAGGTGCCATGATCTAGAGGGTCACAGGAGGACCCAGGGGACTGGGATCCTAATAGCCATCCCAGGCAGGTACAGGTGAAGGGAAGAGAGAAGTTTCCAGGTGATGCTGTGAGCCAGGGGCAGCCCCGAAGCCACCTGGGGCAGCAGCTGACGACTTCACTGCTTTCCTGTGGGGTTGTTCAGGTCACCAGCAAGAAACAGAACCTGAGAATGTCCTGTGGGCAGCAGAGTGCCTCCTGACCTTCCTCTGCATTGCTGCAGATGGCACACAGGTGCTGGGGAGCTGGGTGCCATCTCGGGGGCAACTGATGGTATAGGTGCAGGGCTGTGCCACGTTAGCTACCCAGGAGGCCCTGAAAGCCCTTCCTGAGGCCTCAGAGAAGGCACCAGCTTGCAGGGACCTGGCACTGTGCCCAGGAGCCACTAGGAGCAACTGGATCAGAACTGTGGCCGTCTGTGTGTTTCAGCAGAGTCCTCCCCACCCATAGTGACCTGTTCGCCTCATCCTGCCCTGTCTCCTGCTATATCAGGGCCAGCGGCAGCTCCAGCGATAGCAGAAGAGAGTTTGGGTAGAGGCTAGATGGCCTGAGAGCTGCAGGATCTCAGGACTGGCTGATGGTGGAGGCAAGTGAGGGTCCTCTCAGAGGCCCCCATTCCCACCTGGCCGGGACCTGTGTCCATCTCTGCTCAACTCCCAGTCTCTCCCTTTCCTTAAAGGGATCCCTCTGGGTGCTGGAAACCTGCAGGGTTTGCGTCCAAGGTCCCTGTCTCCTGACCTAGAGAAGTCACAAAGGCCCTTGCCGCTGGTCAACCAGGCTCCTCCACTGCTGGCTGCTCCTGAGGCAGCACCCACCCCCCCAGCCCTCTCTGCCCAAGAGCATACCCAGACCTTGCCAGAGGCAGACTAATGAGCATCAGACCTGGCACAGTTAAGCAGGCCACCAACAGCAGAGAGCGGGAGAAGGCAAAGCCCAGGCCTCAGCCCCAGGGCAGGTTGCTGGAGCCACCCTGCTCACCCATCCTGCTGGCACCTGCCTGAACTCTTCCTCCTGCCGGGAGGGCCCTTCCCATCTTGCCCCACTTGTCAGACACCTTTCTTCTGTCCCTTGAGCCCCCACTCTTCAGCCAGCTCCAGTTCCCCTGCAAATGCTGCAGCTCGCACTTCCTTTTCATACAGTCCCTAGGCCTGAGGAGGGTAGGTTATGGTGCACCCCACCAACCTGAGAGGTCATGCGTGGCAGGGGCTCAGTCATGGCCCTCAGGGAGTCCCAGCCCAAGAAATACGTACCGTGGGGGGGCCTCATGGTGGTCAGGGTGTGCTGGCTTCACTGCAGCTGGCCAGAACCTGGGGGTCCTGGGAACAGAGGGTTGTGTGGTCATTACTGCAGTCTGGACAGCTACCTTCCTTCCGCCTTACATGGGCCAGGGGCCAGGGTGACTAAGCACTGGAGACAGGCTTCCTTCTGAGAATGGCTATCACTGCCACCCAGCAGCTTGTGTGCCTTCTCTGGACCAGGGAGCTGCAGTTCTGAGCTGCTATCCCTGGGTCATGGTCAAGACCCTCAGATTTGAGCTCCTGGGAGGCTGTGTAGCTCAGGGCCTGCTGTACAACCTTGGATCCTGGGTGTCGTTGTCTCTGAGAAGTAGAGATTGGTACTCAGCACTCCTCACAAAGCTGATTGGAGAATTAGGAAGTGGCCCTCTCCCCTTGAACTTCTGCAGGTCCCTGTTCTCTCACACCGCACCTGCTGTTTCTCTGCCAGACAGCACCCCCGCTGCTCCAGCCCTGGAGATCGCCACATCTGCTGGCAAGCCTTCCCAGGGACAGCAGGATGGGCTCATTTCCGGAACTTCCTAGGTTTAGTCGTAGGCTTCATCTGCATAGGCCTGGTGGAATGAATGGTCCCTGTGTTGGGATGCTTCAAAGAGAAAGATGGAAGCTTAGTATTGATGGAGTGCAAAGGTCATAAAGGTGACACAGGAACCACTCCCTGGAGATATCTTGGGGCCTAAGCCGGTATTTGGGCTGTGGCATTAGTTACCAAACCAAAACTAGGTCTGACCTTGGGAGGGAGTTTTTGTGCTTGAGTCCTTCCTGGAGAATCTGGGTCCCAAGGCTGCCTTGGCTGCGTCTGCCAGTGACGCAGGCAGGGAGGGGAACTCGGATCTCCGGGGCTGCTCAGCAGAGGCGTCCACCACTGGGTGCAGGTCCCCTTAGAACTGAACCGGTTTTCAGCTGGCTGCACGAATCCGTTATCGCCTGCCAGAGAACACAATGTGGCTTTGTGCTCTGCCTGAGATCCTTGCCAGCCTCTGACAAAGCAAACCTGTCACAGGCCTCAGCTGCCCTCAGCCCAATGGCAGAGGGGCCGAGCATGGAGGAGAGGTGTGGGAGTCCTAAAGGGAGTCTTAGGTGGCTTCTTGTCTCTCCCTCCACGTCCACCCCCTCCCTGGTGGTGGAGAAGCTACCTCCAATTTCTGTGCCCCGGCCTAAGTCATTGAGCTGGCTCTGCGAGCTACCCTCTTTCACACAAGCCAGATAGTCACTTTAGATCCTGAGCAGCCTTCCAGCTGGCACCCACCTCTGCTCCATGATCTCTTTGTTTGTTCAGATTCTGTCCAGGTAGAGCCAGGAGCAGAAATGGGGTCTTATTTACCTCTGCATCCTGGCTTATTGTTAGGGCCCAGATAGCAACGTCTGAATGATGTAACACAGGAAATAAATGCACAGTCTGGTGTGACAGAAGCTACTTTTCTCTCTCTCTTCATTTTCTTTGCAGCCTAAGAAAGTCCCGACCCACCCTAAAGCAAGGACCCTCTGGGGGATGCAAATACTTGTCCTTCTGTCTTGGTGCTGTGCAGGTTTTTACCTGGCCTCTCCAGATTGAGCACCTGCATCCTCGAGTCTATTGTGAAAGAAATGGAAGAGAAGAGCCCTGCTGGAGGGGAAGAGAAGAGCCGGGGTACGGTGCCCCCATCCCAGGCCTGGGAGCAGAACCTGCAAAGAGGTCCTACTCTGCAGGGGTGAGTGCGGGTAAGGAGCTGTTTGGGGGTCTCCAAATGGGCCTCAGGAAGGACCACACAAGGAAACAAAACTGAAGGATCCAGCAGTTGACCAAGGAGCTGGCCATCACTGAGAAAACCTTTGCCCACAGGCCGGGCCCATGACTCCCCTACAATGCCCATGTCACTAGCAAACTATATTGCGCCAGCAGCAGTGGCCCAGTCAGAATACTGAGAGTGAGGCAGTGCTGTGACATCCCACAGAAAGTGGGTCAAGGCAGGAACAGCTCTCAGAGGGCAGCCTGGGGCTTCCTTCGCTGCAGGCCAGTGGCTGTGATACCTGTCTCTTCCCATACTTCTGTGCTGGCTCCTTTCCCAGATCTATTGCAGGCCTCCGAGGATCTCAGAGAATCCAAGAGGAGACAGGAGGCCAGGGCTGTGCTGCACAGATCCTCACAGCTTCCCCACTGCCACTCTGTCCCTTCAGAAGCCAGCCAAGGCTGGCACTCACTTGTCCCTTATCCACCTGAGAGCTAGCAGGTCAGCCATGCAATCAAGGTGTGCAGGAAGCAGAGCTGAAGTTCACTTGCTGCCTTCAGTGCTGAGCACAGACCTGGGCACCTCTCAGTCCCCTGTGGCCTGCAGCTCTTCTGAGGTTGGCCCCACCCAGTTCCTGTGTGAGGCCCAAGTGGAATGCTCACTGACGGAATGCTCATTAATACTGCTCATCATGCACCAAGGGAATGCTCACCAAGCACCGAGGGAATGCTCACCATGCACCAAGGGAATACTCACCAAGCACCAAGGGAATGCTTACCAAGCACCAAGGGAATGCTCACCAAGCACCAAGGGAATGCTCACCAAGCACCGAGGGAATGCTCACCATGCACCAAGGGAATACTCACCAAGCACCAAGGGAATGCTTACCAAGCACCAAGGGAATGCTCACCAAGCACCAAGGGAATGCTCACCAAGCACCAAGTGAATGCTCACCATGCACCAAGGGAATGCTCACCAAGCACCAAGGGAATGCTCACCAAGGGTATGCTCACCAAGGGTATGCTCACCAAGGGAATGCTCACCAAGGGTATGCTCACCAAGGGAATGCTCACCAAGGGAATGCTCACCAAGGGAATGCTCACCAAGCACCAAGGGAATGAGCACCATGCACCAAGGGAATGAGCACCATGCACCAAGGGAATGCTCACCAAGCACCAAGGGAATGCTCACCA
>PVKS010011432.1:29398-56937 GCA_004027875.1 Aplodontia rufa | reverse complement strand
GTCGATTGTCTCCACTCATCTGTGGAGGTGGGGACTAGACCCTGGACAATGAGAAAGTTGGTCTAGAAACATGAGTTAAATTCAGATAAGATGTAATGCTTTACAATCTAATACTACTTTTAGAGTTATAATGGGAAGGGGAAGGGAGGGATAAGGGAGGGTAATTGGGGGGGCACTCCTGGGGATAATTGCAATGTCCAGAATATATACACATCTTATACACTTTTTATATTGTTTTGTTAAAATCTTGTAAGGTTGCTCAAAAATAAAAAAAAAACTAATTTAACAGAAATAAAATTTATTTTCCTAGAAAATAAGGATTTCAGTCATAACAATATCCAAATTGCTACCCATTCAGTTATTAGATTAATCTAAACATTACATCAGTGCTTTCATGAAAAATATGGAGTCACTCCAAATCCCAATTGTTTGTTTCTACATAAATCACTGATAAAATTGCATTGCTACATTGGACGATCTTAATTAATGTTTAATGTTGATTAGGAAGCATGGAATCACTATACATATACTCGCTATACATAAATATATATGTTCTACAATTTCAGGCCCATTTCTTCACTATCACATTTCTATATGTGTATGATTTATAAAAAACATTTTGGGATCACATACTTTATATTGAAGAAAAATTACTTAGAGGACATTTAAAGTGGAATGAAAGTTGGTTTTGAATTTAAAGTAATAATGAATATCTTCTTAAGTATAATTAAATTCCCACAGATCTGTTTTTATATCATACCAATGAAGAATAGATACAATTTAGAACCATAATGTCCTTGGCTCTTCAACAACACTTCATGTTCATTAGAAGTTAACACCGGTTTCCTAACTATCCTTGTGTCAAAACAGTGCTCTTTTTGCTATGGAATTGTTATTTTCCCATATAAGTCAGCTCCTTCATCATATAACTCAAATCTCTCATTTTTCTTGTCACACTTATTTAACTTGTACTTGCTTTCCAAAATCCACAATTATTGTCACATTTTAAAACTTGTTCCTATTTCTATTTATTACATTAATAATAAAACTAGCATTTACTCCAATGTCTGGTGCTTTGACCGGGTCATTTTTCTTCACAGCATCACATTTTCACAAGAGATCCCATACAAAATCTCGTGACCACCTCAAGTTAGATTTGTTTTATTTTTGCAACCCTTACGCATTACTAGCTACACTATTTCCCTGCAGTTAACCATGCCCAAGCTTTCATTTCCCATCTTCAAACTGTTTCTTCAGATGTTAATGCACATAATAATCTTACTATGTATTAGAATTGGTTCTTCTTTTTGAAAACTAATGAACAGATGAAGAGAAAGAAATGTATAAAGAATACTAATACCTTTATTTCATGTCAAGCAACCAATTGCTAATTAAGTTTAGCACTTTAATAAACATAATTAGAACATATGATTTGGATTTCTTGGGAAGAAAGATAAACCTAGTATTTATAATTTATTCTCTGTATATACCTGACCTTAAACTTAATGAAGTTGCAAAAGGTCTTCCTACCAATTGAAATTTAAAAAATTTTTAATCGTGTGATATCTTATATGTCAATTCAAATAGATTCCTTTCCAAGGAAATTTTTCCCCTAATAATTTTCATTTCTCTACTGGAAAAATGATGAGTAACTGCCTCATAAGATACCTGCAACTGATTTGTTTAAAATGAATTGCTTAATCCTACCCAGAAATTTTCTAATATTAATAAGCAACTCTATACATAGGTAATTATCAAGGATTTTAACCTGTTATTAATTTATACAAAGAAATGTGAATTCCTATGGTTACATTTAAAGACACTCATATAATTTTCAACATGAGAACAAATTATACATTCTCTGTATTCAAGAATTGTTTAGAATATTACTTAGATCAGAAAGGAATTTGACATAAAGTAGTTCGGTTCTAGAAATAATCCGTGGTAATTTAGTTACTGAAGTAGCTAAAGATCTTATTATAATTGCCTTCAAATATAAGACAATACCATCACATGAACTCTAAGAACACTAATGCCTCAAGTTTGAATAAAACTAATGGTATGATATTTTACTTTCAAAAATAAAATTATGTTGCATGAGTTGACAGACATATTGGCAGTAATAAATATGTGTGAAAACAAAAGTATAATGACAAGCCTTTACCAAGGATTTATCTTTCTGAAAGATGTTTTCATGCACTTAATCTTATTTAACTTTGCCTCAGTAACAACTACATGACACTAATACTTCTTATTAACAAATGATGAGAATGAGGCTCAGAATGTGAAATGAACTACACAAGTAGCAGAGTTAAGAATTAAATCCAAGTCTTCTTGATCAATGTTCTTTTTACAAATATCAGAACTGTACTCATTTGTCAAAAATGAAGAGATTTTTATCTCATCTGTACAAACACCTTTTTTCATTTGTCTCTTAAATCACAAAATTTCCTATAACATATATTTAAAAAATAATCACAAATGGTTCCACATATACATCTTCAAGGTACACCTCCTGCTACTAGAATGACTCTTTGTGCATACAGAGCGTGTATAAGTCATTTGATCTGATTTACCCTTCAGTAATGACACAATTACCAATAAAAGGGTGATATTTATAAATGTTAGTTTAATATTAACAAGTGGTAAATGCTTCTTTAATAGTGGTGAGAATAGTAGACCAAATAAAACTCAAAATTATACCAGAAATCCAATACAGCATAGGGATATATACAAATATCCCTGATTGCTGATGAATCTGATGTCTCTCTTCCACATATCCCAATTAATTCTGAGTATTCCCTGAATGTTCCTGAGTTTAGGAATAAATCAACACACACTATTACCATTAACCACCTTGTCCCTCAGCATTCTCTAAATCATACCAAGTCTTCACCATCTTTTCCAAAATTAGTACACATTCCTGCGTCCCTATTTTGCCCCGTTGAAAGAAGCTGTCATCCCAAAGCTACAAAGCCCTAGAGAGAGCATTCAGCATCTTCAATCTTCACAGGCATGTTCAGAATCATTCAAAAATGGAAAGAAAAAAATCTTCTAATTTTGTTTTATTCTTTGAGACCAAAGTCCCATAGTAAGCTTATTTCTTAATAAATGTTTCCTTCATCATCATCACATTACATCTCCTCCATTATAGAATGTTCAAACTACACCCAAGGACCAGGCAGCACTTATATGATCATAATTAAGTCTTCCTTCCTCCTTGGCATAAAACCAAAAGCTCTCGAGAAAGTCAAATAATTCAAGCAGGGGTAGCAGGGATCATACCTAAAATCACAATTTTTTTCTTTACATAGTTTAAATCAATGACTCTAAATTAGGAGCAATTTTGCCCTCCAGGGAGAAATTTGGGAATATTTGGAAGTATTTTTGGTTACCAGAACTGGGAGTTCAGGTAGGCACAGATGTGCCACTGACATAGAGATGCTGTTAAATATCCTACAATGCACAGAATAGTCCCCTACAACAAAGAATTTTCTGTTCCAAAATGGCAACAGTGCAAGTGAGAGAAACCTTGGTTTAAACTAAAATCACCCTGATACACAGGCATATATAGCCCCAGGTTGAATAATTAATTCATCTTTATAGGCAAGAGCACATTAACTAAAACTCAAAAACAATGATTTTTAAAAATTCATTCTTAGAAGGACATAATATAGAACAGTATTTTTTGAACTTTAATGAGGATTAGAAACACTAGGGTATCCTGTCAGAATTTTGAGACTCAATCTTGACCTACTTAATCATGAGAATTAATCTTGTGTCAAGGAATGTACATTTTTTTCACATTTTTATTGCTGTATTATAGTTGTACATAATGATAGGATTTGTTATTACATATTTGTAAATTCACACAATATGATACAATGTGGCCAAAATCAATTCCCAACTCTTCCTCCCTCCCACCCCAACTCATGACTCCTGGTCCCTTTCCTCTACTGACTTCCCTTTGATTTTCATGAGATCTACCCCCACTTTTATTTTCCTTTTTCCTATATAGCTTCAACATATGAGATAAAACGTAGGACCCTTGACCATCTGAGCTTGGCTTATTTTACTTAGTGGTCTCTACTTCAATCCATTTTCTGGCAAATGACATAATTTCATTTTTCTTTACAGCTGAATAAAACTCCATGTGTATTTATACTTCTTTTCTTTATCCATTAGTCTGTTGATGGACACGTAGACTGGTTCCATAGTTTGGCTACTGTGAATTGTGCTGCTATACACATATGCATGTATGATGACTTTAATTCTTTAGGATAAGTACTGAGGAGTGTTATAGCTGGGTTATATGTTGGTTCCATGCCTAGTCTTTGGAGGAACTTCCATACTTGTTTCCATACTGGTTGTGCTAATTACAATCCTATCAAAAGTGTAAAAATGTTCATTTTTCTCCACATCCTCTCCATCATTTATTATTATTTATATTATTAATGACTGCAACAGAATGTGTATTTTAACAAACTTCTTAATAAATGTAAATTTTCCTTCTTCATCATGACTTTATGTCTCCTCCACCATAGAGTGTTCAAACTAGACAGAAAGACCAGGCTGCCCTCACATGATCATAAATAAGTCTTCCTTCACCCTATCACACTACACAGAAATACAATCTGAACTACACTCTCAAAAGCAATGTTAGGAAACCAGCTTGTATACTGATGAAAATAAACTGAAAATGTGAACACTAAAATTCCTTTCCAGTTGAGCATATGGACGAGAAGTGTTGGAGAGCTACCAAATTATTAGGATGATAAGTTAATAAACGCTATGCTTAAATCAGTGCTCTTCAAAAATTTTTATGCTTCAGAATCACCTGGAGATCTTGTTAACATGAAGATTCTGATTCAGTAAGTCTGAGATAACATATAGAAGTCTGCAATTCTAACAAACTCCCAGGTGTTGGCTCACATTACTGGCTCTTGTACTATGCAATGAGCACTAAGGCTAAAAAATAATTTTCAAAAATTGTCAAAGAGTATAAAAACAGAACTATTTATTCTAATAAATCACAAATCATCGATCATAATTCTTATTTCAAACTGCATCTGAAAAGCAGACACAGATTTTAAATGTCTTAGCTAGAAAATTAGTTCTAGATGAGGGGGCTTAGTAGGGTTTTGTTCATGACTATATGGTTAGCACCCATTAAATATATGCCTAACTTATACTGTGTGCTCAAAAAATACTGTGAATAAATGAACACTGAACAAAGATTCTGTACATTAAGTCAAATGACAGAAGCCAATCATAAATTTCTAAAAACCTATAGATCCAGTACAGAAAGAACAATGTGCTCATTTAACATATAGATAGATAGTCATAGATTGATGACTGGAGTTATTACATATTCTCTATATAGTATCTAAAAGTAATCATGAACTCCAATAGACTTGGATATGAGTATTTTATTTTATTTGTTTAGTTTTAATATGACTTTCATTCCTTGGACACTTCATTGTGTACGTGGTGCTGGGGTTCTAATTTGCATACTCGCTCATTCCAGGCAAGTGCTGTAACCACCGAGCCACCACTCCAGCCCCGGATATGAGTATTTTAGAGAGGAAAGACATCCTTGAGGGCAAGACAAATTACCTGACCATGAAAGTCACACAACCATGGCATGCTGTTTAAAAAGGATAATATAAGGGTAACACTGATTATTTGTTCAATTGTTTTCCACGAGAAACCATACCTAAGAATAAAATCAGAAAAGTTTAATCTTTATTGGCTTTGATTTTAAAATGTAAAAGTCTTCCTTTCATATCAGAGACTAGCCTTACTTTGAATTTTTTTTTTAAAATGCCATTCAAGTTTAAAAATTATTGGAAAGTGCTTTCGAGTAAGAGAAAAATGAAGCTGACTATTACACAGAGTAAACGATAAGCCCAGAAGAATTGCTAAAGTAAGTTCAAATTCAGCTGTGTCACTTGGTAGGAATTTTCAGAACCAAAAGTTAATTGGAGAAGGAATGATTTTCATTTAAAAAAATCCATTATTTTTTTAGCATTGTGAACATGTTCCTCAAGGCCTAAAAGTACTTTAATTTTTCCACATATCATATTAATCCTGAAAACTATATCATGTGGCAAATTTTCACTTGGTTGGAGAGATAAATGATGCCATTAAAAGGCCAATTCATATATTTGAAAACATCAGACATTCATTTGCTTCTCTCTGTTTCTCTTTAAAATTATCACTGGGATGGTTAATTTTATGTGACAGTTTGGGCCACGGATGACCAGACATTTGGTCCAGCATTATTCTGGGTATGTCTATGAGAATGTGTTTGGACAAGATTAACATTTTAATCTGTAGACTGAGCAAAACTAATCACCTCCCTGATGCCTCAACCAATCAACTGAACAACTGAATGCAACCAATTCAGTGAAAAGGAAACTCGACTTCTTGATCTTGGGGGCCACTGGTCTTTCTGGTCCTCAGAACTGTACCATTGTTTCTTTTGGTCCTCAGGCCTTTGGACTCAGTCTGAAATCACACTACTGGCTCTCTTAGTTTCCAACTTGCCAATGGAGGTCGTTGGACTTCTTAGTTTCCACAATCATGTGAGCCAATTCCTTATAAATTCCATATTGATTCTGCTTCTCTAGAGAGTCCTGACTAATCGTATCCATGGACTTTCTTTTCTTTTTTTTTTTAAAGAAACTCTATCATAACACACCACAGATTGCATTATTAACTACAGTTTTGAAAGCAACACTGTCTGCTGGAATTCCCTAATTAATCCCATAGGGCTCAGTTTTCTAGGTTATTTATCTAAGCTTTGTTAGCAGGCCTCCCATTAGCTCCAGTAGTAACTCATGTGCTGGGTTTGCAACCAAAGATTTCAGCTCATTCTATAACTTTCTCTTCATATCACTTGGAGAAACTTTATGATGCTATTGCTCTCAGATTGCTTCTTCATTTATAGTCAATGATATGCAGATTCCAGCTATATCAGGAATTCATGACTAAATAAATTAGTTGTGAGGTGGTAAGCAGCTGGGAAAAGAAGGGAAAGGGGGAGGGAGCAAGAAGAAGGAATAAAACAAGGGCAGAAGATAGAAATCAGAGAAAGAAAGGCAGGAGAGGAGGAGGAAGGCCACATGAACTTTACTCATGATAGTATTCCTAATTCCAATGAGATGCTCTCTGAATACACCACAAATATCTTACCTTTTTAGAAACATCCAATTTTTCAAGAGTCAACTGTGCTACTCTTACTTATTTAAAAAAAATAGGTAAGGTATCTAGTAAATAAAGTAAAAGTGGTAAAAAGGAAAAAGTAACCATCACAATTGGAAGACTTACATTTGGACCCTCAGTTACTTTTTGTTGTCTGGGCAAGTGATTTTGGTCAAGTCATTTTATTTGAAAGTTCTTCAATTTTATAAACTATAAAACATGAGAATATTGCAATGCCTATAATCAGAGTAAAGCTGAATGAAATAAAACAAATACATGTGAAAGATATTTTAAGTGTCTCTAAAGAATGATATAGTTGTTAGCAGTTGGTGTGGCTTTTTATTATAAAACTATTGACAAACTATTACAGAAAAGAATGCAGCATTTTTTGTTTTCCATTAAATTATACTCATATCATTTTGTACAGAGGCTAGAATTCCTCTGAAAAGCAGAACAAGAAAGAGGATAGATGGGCATCATTAGCCAAAGGATACCCTTAAAATATAAAAATAGGGGAACAGTAGACAATGTAGTTTTTTTATTATTGTTTGTTTTATGAAGGGGAAAAAGAAAATAAATACTTGAATTGGATCTATAAATGCAATAATTTAGAGATTACACTTGAAAATTTTCTGTGTCTGGCCCATAGCAGGTGTTAAACAAGTTTTTAAGATCCCGGCATTTACTAAGCAATTTCTACATGTTAGACATTTCACGTTCAAGTAATTTGGTTTGCAGAATGGAGACAGAATTGAAACCCTGGGTAATATTTAGAATGTTCAGTAAAAGCAGCAGTAGAAATGGGAACACTTCTAAGACATGGGGTTCTTTCAATATAAAGATCATTTATTCAGTATATATAATTAATAATTAATATTTTGAATAGATTAATTCCATTTCTTGTTCTACTTCAATAATTTTTAAAATTGCATCCATAGCAATTTAAAATAAATAAAATCCTATTTTGGCTACAAATATCAATATCACAACTAGACTTTCTCATGTACAATTTAAACACAACACAATACGTTCAATGCTTATCTTGAAAAGTTCAATGCTTATCTTGAATTATCCTTTAATGATGAGATAGCCTAAAGGTGTCTATCTGTTCAGCATATCTAAACACTTTAGGCAATCAATAAATATTTTTAAGCTCAATATTGCTTTTATTTCGGAAGTTTAGCATATCAGATAAAATGAACACTCTATTACCACAAGACAGACACAGATACACTATAGTTGGAAGAAACATATAAGACGCATCTATCTGAATCCCTTAATAAATGGTATAGAATAGAATAAAGATTACTATAATTAGAAAATTGGCTATAAACCAGTACAGTATAGGTACTAATTGTTCAAACAGAAATAAAATAAATTTTAAGATATTAAATCTACGTGCACAAAATTCATCACGAAAATTTTCAAAGAGAAGATAAAAATGAAATGGAGTCCAGAAGAATGACTAGTTCACAGCTAGCCGGCCTAAAATGTGAAAGATATTGGTCAAATTGTGCAGTTTGCCAAGGGTGCCATAATAAAGAACCACAAACTGGGTGGTTTAACCAACAGAAATTTATTTTCTCATAGTTCTTAAGACCAAGAGTCTTGAATCAAGGTATTGGAGAAGTTGATTGCTTCTGTGATCTCTGAAGGATAACCTGTTTTATGCCCTTCATCTTGCTGTTTGTTCACTGCTGTCAATATTTGGTGTTCTTTGGCTTGCAGGCATATCACACCAACCTCTGCCTTCAAGTTCACATGATATTTCCCTGCTTGTCTGTGTCAAAATTCCCTCTTCTTATAAGAACAGCAAGCATTTGGTAATAGGGTCTCAACCTCCTCCACCATGACATCCTCTTTACTTAGTAAATTATACCTGAAATGTCCCTATTTCCAAATAAGATCACATTCTGAGTTACCCAGGGTTAATCACTTTAACATCTGAATTTTGGTGGTGGTGGTGGTGATAGTTCAACCCACAACACAGATGAATCATCATGCACAAAGAAATGATCACATAGCTGAGGGTGACCTGCCAAGGACTAATGGATAGATAGCTACGTAGGGTCAGATGACATGAGCCTGGAACCTTTGGCAAAGTAGTGCAAGCTTTATATGGTGATCAGCAATAATGTACCACAGGCTTTTAAGTAGAACAAAAGGTATTTTGTGAGCATTAATCTGGAAAATGGGTCCTGGGTGAGTAAAAGTAGGGAAAGATAATGGAGGCAGAGTGACTAAAAAGAAGGTGATATGAAGTAAAAATGATGTACAGCACAATCAGAATGAAAAAGATTGAATGAATCTAAGAGAAACAGCTACATCAGTGAGGAATTACTGGGGTGGGAGGTTCAAACTATACCAAACTATTTATTTTTGTTAATTTGAAGAAATGTCTCATAAACTTACTTGAAAATTCATTAATAAGGCATCAATTACCAATTTTTGTAATCATGTGTGACATACAATTATATCAATTATTTATTTATGTAAAGCTCTTTTCTTACTCTTAATGTAATTATCAAAGGCTTGGGAAGCAAAATTACCAACGATATTAAGAGTGTGGGAATCCAAAATTCTTCATTATAATGTACTATTAGACTCCAGGCTATAATAACCAGCAACTACTACCCATGGAAGAGAGAAACTTAGGAAACAAATGACTCCTGAAGACACTAAGATGGAATGTCAAGATAATTCTAACATATTTTTGAATAGCGGCATGTGAAGAAAGAAGATAAGAGTCAGACATCAAAACTTTCACAGTTTTCAGGTTAAAGTGAACATATGTAGCAAAGAATAACTCAGAACATTTGTCCAACCTAATTTTTGATAGCTTTTATAGATTCTGTGTACTGACAAGAGACCAAATGAAAGGTGAAGTATTAAAAAATTAGTAAGAGTTTGTAGAAGACAAGAAACACAGAATGTATAGAGATTAATATATAATTTCAAACAGATAAATGTGGTAAATCTATTGTTTACTATGGCAGGCTAATATTTCCAGATATTTTAGATCCTTTATGTCTAAAATCTGGACAAGCCATGCAATCACAATATCCTAATATTAAATTGTATTTATAAATATCTGAAAAACTCACTCAAGAACAAGAGTTATTATCCACATTGCTGAGAAACTGGGCAGAAGAAAAGAATATAATTTTAAATGAAAAAGGTAGATAAAAAGAAAAATCTTGCTTTAGCACCCCTTCCTCTTAATCCATTGCTTGTTCTCCTTCCCTTCAGAGGCAAACATCTAAAAGCACTTTTCTACCTTCTTCAGATGGATTTTTCCCCTATATCATCTTCAGTGCACTTCAAACTGGCTTTTATAATCAACTTTGTATCAAAATTGCTGTTTCTGATATCCTCAATGTCATCTATGAACTTTGTTTCAAAATCAATATTGTCAATATTTTTATTGCCATTTGTGAGATCAATTCAAAAGATAATCTTTCAGTCTTTCTGGATTTCTCAGAAGCTGATATGACTTGAATGTATTCACCAAATGTTCACATGTTCAAAAGTGAATGCCCAAATTCATGTTAATGGTGTTTGGAGGTGGAGCCTTTGGGAGGTAATGGGGATTAGATGAGATTATGAGGGTTTTGCATTAGTAATTTTATAAGAGAAAGGGAAATAGGGGCGAGAACAAGATATATCCTTCAATAACATTCCTAATGCCTTTAATTAGACCCAATGTCCTAAATTTCCTGACACCTGGAAATAGCATCACCAACTAGGGACCCAGCCTTCAACACTAAGCCTTTGGGTGAAATGATAACAATTTTCAAGGAATAATGAACATACCAAAGAATCTCAAATTTTATGTACAATTTAAATTTGTCTCAATGCCACATGCATTTAATGTATATTTAGTTAAATGCCTGATAAGAACTATAAAACCAACATGATTTTATGTATTTATTTATTTTTGGCACGAGGGATTGAATCCAGGGGCACGTAACCTCTGAGCCACATGCGCAGCCCTTTTATTTATTTATTTATTTATTTATTTTTAATTTTGAGACAGGGTCTCATTAAGTTGCATAGGGGATTTATTTTTATGTTTTATGCTTTTAAGTGCATTATAGCTACACATAAAGATGAGGATCATTTTGACATATTCACAGAAGCATATAATCTGCTCTAATCAATCCCTAGTATTTTCTCTTAACCTCCCATCCTCCCTTCCCCATGTCATTACTTAACTATACTGGACTTCCTTCCATTTATTTTTTTTAATTGGTGTATTATAGTTATACATAAAAGTAGAAATAGTTGTGATATATTTGTGTATACACATAGCATAGTTTAGTCAATTTCATTTTGCAGTTCCCCTTTGCCATCCTTCCCTCACCTTCATTGTCCTCCTTCCAGTCCATGATTTCCCTTCTATTTTCATGAGATCCCATTTTTTTAATTCCTTATTTCTTTTAGCTTTTGTATTTGAGAGAAAACATTTGACTCTTGACTTTCTGAGTCTGTCTTATTTCACTCAACCCCAGGATATTATATTCCAGTTCCATTCATTTACCTGCAAATGTCATGATTTCACTCTTCTTTATGGCTAAGTAAAACTCCATATGTCTATACACCACATTTTATTTATAAATTCATCTGTTATGGCCACCTGGACTGGTTGCATAACTAGGATATTGTGAGTTGCCCTGCTATAAGTACTAGCATGTATGTATTACTATAGCATGCAAATTTTAGCTGTTTTGGATATATACCAAGGAGTGGGATAACTGGGTCACATAGTGGTTCCATTCCTGATCTTTTGAGGAATCTCCACACTGCTTTCCAAAGTAGTTATACTAATTTTCAGTACCACCAACAATGTATGAATGTACCTTTTCCCTGACATCCATACCATAAATTATTGTTCTTTGCATTCTTGATGGCCATTCAAACTGGAGTGAGGTGAAGTCTCAGTATAGTTTTGATTTGCATTTCCCTGATTGCTAATAATTTGCAATTTTTGCATACATTTGAGGTTTCTTATTTTGAGAAGTGTCTGTTTAGATCATTTGCTGATTTATTGGGTTTTCTTTTTCTTTTGGTGATAGTTTTCTGAGTTCTTTATATATTCTAGATATTAATTTCCTGTTGGAAGAGAAGTTGACAAAGATTTTCTCCCATTTTCTAGGTTCTCTCTTCACACTCAACCCAAAACAACAAAATTAGAGATGAAAAAAGAGACATTACCACAGATATATCTCAAATTTAGAGGATCATTAGGATCTATTGGGAAAATTTATATTTCAATAAGTTGTGAAGTCTAGAAAATATTTACCTATATCTAGATACATATGACCTAGCCAAATAGAACCAAGAGCATATAGAAAGCCTGAATAGTCCAATATCAAGCAATGAGATTGAATCAGTAATAAAAAGCTTCCAACAAAGAAAAAAGCCAGACTGATTCTCAGTTGAACTCCACCAGATCTATAAAGAAGAACTAATACCAGTCTTCCCCAAATTAGTCTATGATAATAAAGGGAAGGAACTCTCCCAAATTAATTCTCTGAAGCCAGTATCACCCTGAAACTAAAATCAGACAAAGACACATCAAGGAAATAAAACTACAGAACAATAACTCTGATGAACATGGAAGCAAAAATCCTTAATAAAATATTAGCAAGCCTCATTCAAAAATGAATCAAGAATATTAAACACCATGGCCAAGCTGGTGTCATTTCAGGGATGCAAGATTGGTTCAACATATGTAAATCAATGTCATTCATCACCTAAGTAGAGCAAAGGACAAAAATCACATGATCATCTCAATAGATGCACGAAAAAGCTTTTAACAAAATTTAGCAAGCAATCATGTTACAAATCCTGGAGAAACTAGGGATAGAAGGAACTTATCTCAACTTTATGAAAGCTATATTCAACAAGTCTAAAGCCAACATCATACTGAATGGAGAAAAACAGAAAGCTTTTTCTATAAAATCAGGAACAAGACAATGATGTGCTCTCTCACCACTCATATTCAATATATTTCTTGAAACTCCAGCCAGAGCAATCAGGCAAAAGAAAGAAATTAAAGGAATATAAAGAAGAAAACAAATTATTTATATTTTCTGATGACATGATCCATCTAGAAGACTAAAAAACAAAAACAAACAAAGCAAAACAAAAAAGTCCACCAGAACCAAAAGACTTCTACAGAGGACAAACTAATTCAGCAAAGTAGCAGAATATAAGATCAACTTACAAAAGTCAATAGCTTTCCTATACTGCAATAATGAATCTACTGAGAAAGAAACCAGGAAGAAAATTCCATTCACTATTACTTCAAAAATAAAATAAAATTCATGAGAATAAATCTAAACAAGGGGGTAAAAGATCTCCACAATGAAAATTATAGAATACTGAAGACCTTAGGAGATACACTTGCCATATTCTTTAATAGGCAGACTTTATTGTCAAAATGGCCATATCATTAAAAGCAATCTAAAGATTCAGTGTGAGCCCCATCAAACTACCAATGCCATTCTTTGCAAAACTAGAAAAGCAATCCTAAAAAATATGGAGGAATGCAAGAATCCAACTAGGCATAGAAATACTAAATCTTCTCTTCTCTATGGCAACCTATCCACTCTCTTCTTTACGGCATCAATGAGCTAGCAGCTTCCTTTTTATATATATGTATGTATATATACATACATACATATATACACACACACACATTGTGCATATATACATATATACACATATTTACTTTTCTTTATTTTGAAAGGTTTAAATTTAGATCATAACCTAGAATTCACTTGTGAATTAGATATTAAATATAGATATAATTAGTTTTTCCATATTGATACCCAATAGCCACAATATTTTTATTGTTGAATATTTCATCCCTTCATTACCATATTATGAAACAGTTTTAATTCCAATATAACAGACATATGGAAATTGCATAAATCACAGAGCATATGACTGAAGAATTTTTTTTCTTATTTTTTATTGGTGCATTATAGTTGTACAGAATGATGGGATTTGTTCCAGCCATGATGTTCTGCCTCACCTCAGCCCCAGTGCTATGGAACAGGCTGACCATGGACTGAACCTCTGAAATGGTAAACCAAACTAAGTTTTTCCTCCACTAAGTGGTGCTTGTGGAATATTTTAGTCACAGAAATGAAAAGCTATCACAGTATTTGCATGAAAACAGACATGAAAACTAATGGAATAGATAGAAGACACACAGACATAAATCCACATAGTCAGTCATCTAATCCTTGACAGAGATGCCAAGAACATGTTGGAGAAAAGACAGCCTTTTTAACAAATGGTGCTGAGACAACTGGATATCCACAGGTAAAAGAATGAAACTAGTTCCTTCTCTCTAACCCTGCACAAAAAATCAATTCAAAGTGGATCAAAGACTTAGGAATTAAACCAGAAACAATGCAACTACTAGAAGAACATATAGGGTCAATACTCCAACATATTGGTGCAGGTACTGAATTCCTCAATAAGACTCCTTAAGCTCAAGAAATAAAACCAAGAATCAATGCGTGAGATGGCCTGAAATTAAAAAGTTCTACACACCAACTGATTTTTTTCACCAGGTCTATTCCTTAAGTGAACAGCATCAACATTTACCTATTCCTTAGGAAAGAAGCCAGGGAATCCACCTCCAAACCTCTCTCTTCATCATCTACTATCAATAGTTGCATCATCAGTCCTGACTAGTGTTACCTGACGAGTGCTCTCAAATGCATCCTCAACCCCATGTCCATTTCTAAGTCACCATGGTGTGCCATGCACTGGTTTCCCTGCATCTGATCTTACCCACATACATCTTGCAGCTACAGTGATCTATTTAAAAACACACGTGAAGAGGACACTTCTCTGCTTACAAGCTTTCTTTAACTTCCCTTTATTATTTGCACAAAAACTTTTACTCTTTAGTGTGACCTTCAAGGCCTGCTTCCCATCTTAGGTCTCACCAGGCACTTCTCCCTTGATCTCTGCCTCCAGCTACTGGCTTTCCTTCAGTTCTTAAAATGTGTTCTTTCTACCTAGAGTTCTTTAAAAATGCTAATTTCTCCATCTATGAGATTCCTTTTTACCCCTCTCCTTCCTACTGAACCTAGATGATTCTTACCTATCATTCAGATTTTAGAACTAAGCCCTTTTCTTAAAGCCAAAATTTCCCTAACTCCACCACCCATCCAAATCAGACCACTCGTTCAGGGTACTTGCCACATTTTCAATTATGCGTTCTTTTATGTAATGATTGGTTTATCATCTATATTTCTCATTTGAAAGAATATCAGTCATGTATACCTCCACATATTACTTAACCCTAGCACTAGCTTTGCACAAAGTAGGTTCTCAATAAATATTTGTCAAGCAAATAAATGAACTCCAGCATTTACCAATGCCGTAAAGCCCTTATGAACCAAAGGGTAGTAAAAATCAATAGTCTCTATTATAGCTGTGTAATTAAAGCAACCCAACAGAATTTGTAAATAAAATTTATGTTACTTACAAACTTTCACTTGCTTAGTTTTCATGTGTAATAAGAAGTCTTTCTACATGACCAGAGCTCTACATGGGGAAAGCCTAATAAATGACATACAGTTTTGCATAAGAACTTTAAAAAAGTACGGCTTTTAAGAATTCAAAACACCCTCAAGATTAGCAACATACTAGAAAAAAGCCCAACCAAATTTCATAGGAATACCTCAAAACCTATGTAACCTATGGTATGAATAACAAGAAGCATAACAATATTAGAAGTCCTTGTATATAAAAATCAAAAGTTCTATAATAAGCCAAGAAGTTTTTCCATATTTTTTTAGGTTTTAAAGATTTTATCTTTAAATGACAACTAAAAAACATAAAGTTCGAAATAGCTCTCAGTGTTATGCATTCAAATTAAGAAACAGCTACACATAAAATTGCATATAAGAACTGACTGACCAAGTCATTATGATTAAACCAATTTTAATAGGTTACACTGACAAAGAAGGTAGTCTGAATCTCTAGCCTCTTTCCTTAAAAACCTATTTGTTTCAAATAATGGCAAAATCTTCCATATATTGCTCATACTCCAACCTTGATCCCCTTGGTCCCCCAATTCTCCACTATAATATACTACTTATAAGTCAGGTTGGTTTCTACTTTCAAAACATACCATAAATATGATCCTCAACTTCACCTTCTCTATCCCTTTTCTAAGGTGGGCTACCATCATCTTTGCCTGCATCACTCTTGTAGCTTTCCAACTGGTCTCGTTAATTACATTTCTATTCCCCTCCAGCACACCCAACCCTATAGTTCATCTGCCACACAGAAGCCAGAGGTACCCTTTCCCGGACAAGTGTGAGCCCATCATTCCTCTACTTGAAACAAAACGTTGAAATTCTTATAAGCCTGCATTACACATGGCCTCAGCCTAATTCTCCAGCTGAATCTTATAAGTTACTTTCTCTATCAGACTGCCTGCCCTTCTGTCTGTTTCTAGAATATTTCTACCTACTGCCTTTCCACTTGCTATTCCATCTGGTTGGGATGCGCTATCTCAGATATTTCCATGGCTGTTTCTCTATCATCAAGTCTCAGATCAACCACCACCCTTCCTTGACCCCTTCCCTAAAGGCTGATCACTTCATCTAAATTTATTCCCAGTACACAAAGTAGGTACTCAAAAATTATCTAGCACACCATCTTGCTTAATTTTATTCCTATTATTTTTTACTACCTGAAATTACCTTCTCTATTTCTATGGTTACCCATTTATTCTGCTTCTCACCCTAGAACGCAATCCTCCTGAACACAGGGACAATGACTTCTCCTTTCTTCTTCTTTTTCTTCTTGTTGTTATTAATATTATTTATGTGGTACTGGGATTTGAACCCAGGAGTGCTCTACCATGAGCCACATCACCAACCCTTTTATTTTTTATTTTCGCACAGAGTCTCACTAACTTACTGAATCTGGCTTTAAACTTGTAATCCTCCTATGTCAGCCTCCTGAGTCACTAGGACCACTTATTAGTCTTGTTCACCAGTTATTGTCCAGTGCCTAGAAAACTGCTGGGTACACAGAAGGTCCTCACTAAATATGTACTATATAAGTAAACATAATCAACAGTAACAACAACAAAAGAAGCACTTCAAGATTAAAATAATGATCATAAAATTAAGATTCAAAAACAATTATTGGAATATGTATCATGTGGTTTCATAAACACATTAACAATATCAATGAAGCTTATTACATGAGAGATTTCAAATATTATAAAAACAATTATTTTAATAAGAAAAATCACTTCTAAATTATGTAAAAATAAAAACACTAGGTAAAATTCATTTCTTATGTAAAAATCTTTTAAAATGAAGAATTTAAAATTTATCTGCATCATAAATGGAAGAGGAAAGTCATGTGACCTCCTTTCAGTGAAAATGGAATGGTTTCTTTGGGACAAAATCAAAAGCCACTAAAATAAAAAACTTTAATGTAAAGGTCAATTTTAAAAATGAACAGCAAATTTTAAAGCAGAGGAAAATCTATTTCAAAGTAAGAAAACAATAGATGCTGGTCTCCCAAGAGTGAACAAGTCTTCCTGTAGATGAACAGAACCTGCATGCCTACTTAAGGTTTTCTACGTCCAAGTATACATGCTTGACATTTAAAAGAGGTAAGTCTAGACCCTTCCAAACCCTCCAAAACACCCCAAACCACCAAATAGTGTTCATGTTTGCAGGACCCAGTGGTTGATCACACAATTAATTAGAATGACTTAAATCTACACCTCAGAGAAATGATGAATTACCATAGCTTATGGACTTTGGGGGTCCTCTGAAATAGTCAAAGCCAAAATTCTAGTGTTATGGTTTAAATGTGAGGTATCCCCCAAAAGCTCAGGTGTGACAATTTGGAAAGGCTGAGGTGAAATAATTGGGTTATAAAAGCCTTAACCCAGTCAGTGAGTAAACTATCAACTGTAGTCCTGTAGGGTGTGGCTGGAGGAGGTGCATCACCCAGGTTGTGCCTTTGGAGTATATATTCTGTATCTGGCATGGAACTTCTCTCTGCTCTGCTTCCCCATGTGATGCCTTGAACTCCCTGCTCCCTGGATCCATGTCACCATGATGTAAGCCTCAGCTGGAGCCTTAAGAAAGCAGCCATCATCCTGTGGCTAAGACCTCCAAAACTGTGAGCCCTCAAAATAAACTTTTCCTCCTAAAATTGTTTTTGTCAGGTTGCTCAGTCGCAGCAACAATAAAGCTAAGACAGCTAGTCACTGTACTGCTTCCATGAGAGAACAAACTATCTTGATTATTAGTTAAAATTGTTTTAAAGTAACTAGAAAATGGTTTACTCCATCGGAGTTATTTACTAAATACCACAGAGCATGAACACAACCACTGAGATGACTTAGCTAAGCAAACAAAAACAGCAGTAGGCATTTTCTCTTCCTGTTAATTGATTGCCTTTGTTACATAACATTGTCTGGAAAACTCTTGACTACAATCCTAACTGCAAGCCACAGTAATCATGCCAATATGTGAGCTATCTAAATATCTAATTATGAAAAAAATAAGGCAATTTCACAGTGGAAGTATTGTTCTAATTCAAGAAACCAGCCAAATTAACTTATTAGTATGACATATAGCAGATAGCTGAAAAACTTTAATTTGAAAGATAATTATTTTTAGCTGATTAATATGCTTCAAATTAAATTCACTGCTTTTAATGGGCCCATCAACTTGACAACCTGGGAAATTAATAAATTTTGCATGCAGTAATCCTAGGAAATTCATATAGCTGAGCTACACATCATTATAAGGATTACCTTCACAGTAGGCATTGTCCTCCCGAAGAGCCCTAAAACCATCTCGACAGCTGCACACGGCCCTGTCATTCAGATTTCTGCAGACAGAATTCTCCATGCAGTTATGTCTCTCAGAACAAAAGTCATAACCTGTAAGAAAAGAATCTATTAAGATAAATACAACTATAATAAATACATAATCCTCATCTACTTAATAATTTGCTTTAAAATATTTTTGTAAACTATTAAAAAATTCATATCTTAATCAAAATTTATAAAAAATTACATGGTATAAGTACCAAAAATTTTTTCATTTTTAATGCATTCATTTCTTACTTCAGTCTAGTTCCATGTCTTTCTTGTTTTTGGACTTTATAAATGCTACCTAGTCTTTAATATTCTAATTATAGTTCTCCATATAGCTGAAACAAAGTAAGATTCTTTAAATCCAAAATGAAAAAATAGCAATAGAGAAGATAGCACAATGAGAACATGACTAGTACCTGTGAGTTACACCAGTCAAGCCAGATGAAATGTGCCCATTGTATATTTAAGAAATGAAACAGAAAGCTTAGCATCTTTTCTAAAAATTCCAAAATGTGTTAAAAATGAAAATCACATCATTTTAATTTTCTCTGGCGATCTGCAAGGCAAAGTACAGCTGCTCAAAAGATGAAGACAATTTTTATGAATTACAGGGATTTCAAATATCCCAGTCTTTGAGAAGAAAGGAAAATGGAACTTTTATAAACAGTGACACCAATCACGTGCAATTTCTCAGCATTTCTTTCTCCTGTCTGAACCTCTTGTTCAAAGAACATCTAAGAGGCTGAAATGAAAAGCTTGAACACTAGAATTCATATTTAATGGAAATTACATGATTATACATCGTTCAACAAAATTTTAAATTGCCTAATGCATAGGTTATCTACCTAGTTTTACATTGTCTAACAGATTACCATTTCAGCCCATGGATAAAATAGGATAAGAATAGTATATGCATGTAGCTTAGAATAAACTCAAATATGCGCAGCCAAAAAGAAGAACCCCTTTTATTGAGAAAATCATGAAGATGGAAGTTCAAAATTGGTCCATCTTATTTGTGATCAAATTTATGTCCATTCTGATTGCCTAGCTATACTATTTTGAATATCCCTATAGAATTAAAACATATGCCCCAGGAAATGTAATCATGACATATAGCAAAATACTACTGGTACAACAAAGGAGGGTCATGTTCAAATAACATAAGACTATTAAAAAGGGAAAGTAAAAAATCAAATAGAGTAGAGATTTCAACAAAAATTAAATAAAACATAGGTATATGAAGATCAGAAAAATATAGTCAATAAAAGCATTTAAATCACTTGGCAACTTCATTTCTCTTGACAAGATTTTTCACAATCTAAATTCTCAGGAATAAGGCTGAACATTGAAGATTAAAATTATTAAGAAGAAGAAAAGTTAAAAATGCTTTCTCCTTGGGTCTTTTTATGTCCTTCCATTTAAAATATTTTTATTGGGACCATATTCCTTAAAATGTATTACATAGTATTTGTATAATGCCTGAGCAGGAACAATTTAGATAAAAAGTCCTCTTCAATATCCATCCTGTTAGCTCAGCACATCACTAAGCTAAAATTTAAAAGCTTCAAAAAATCACTTCATATTTATTATAAATTAAAATAAAGTTAATTTTTTAAAAAATGGTCCACTTCTTAAGAAACACAAAATATATCAAGTTCTAACACAGTGTTATAACTGTTATTCTACCTATAATGTTTGAAACAACTTTCAGAGGGCTATGAAGATATTGTTTCTGATGCATTTTTATTTCTTTCTTGGGTTTATACTTTTCACAACAATCTTACATCTTTTCATTTTGCTGACTTCTCTCTTCTACCATTTTTAAAAATCCACCCATATTATCTGTGCCATATGATATGCCACATCTGTGAAAATCCATGTTCACCCCTGCCTCAGTAATGGTGAGACATTATATCTCAGCTTCAAACAACATGCACACACATACATCATTCCATGCTTAATTAAGGCAGGAGTTTTCCAACTGTGTGCTAACAATGTGATTCTACTTTCACTGTTTTATGTAAAAGTAAGTGCTGTGTTTTTTATCAGATTATTTTTTACTAACTCTGACTTGAAAACAGAAAATTTCTTTCAATCAAATTCTAATTTATTATAAATAGCATCAGACAGCTTTTTTATTTATTCTTTAATTGAATACATTGGGTATTTTATCACTTAGATACAAAATGGGAGGGTCAAAAGACTAAATACTAATGGATGGAAATTTAGTAACAATTGAAATAGATGGTCTACAGGGAACATCTTCAAAAGATCAGAGTATGGTTTGACAATATATCGTCTGTTATCATCGTTGTTGCAACTTTATTTATATGTGCTTGGCTTTTGGATTTGGCATATCTGTTTAAATCTGATCTCTGCCACTTAAACTGGCTGCGTAAATTACTGTGTTAGTTAATTAACCTTTCTAAGCCTTCGGTTTTCCTCACCTGTAAATTAGGATAATATCTACCTTGTAAAAATGTCAGGTTCAAATGAGATTATCTAAAAGCATACTAGTGTAGTATTTGTTAATAAATAAAGCTATTAGAGTAGTACTAATAAGCTAAAACCAAATATGTTAAGATTCATGTCGTAGAAGAAAATTCAAATATTTTCTATAGACTGATGGACTAATTATTTAACACAATTTAACCTTTTAAAATTTTTCCTTTTGGATTTTAAACTCAAGGATACCAAGTTCTCTATTCTCTTTGTAAGCTTCACAAGTGTACATAAAGTTGTGCATTTTCTATTAAATATATACTTTTCTATAAAATATTAATATGCATTTCTCTGTAACTGGAGAAATGAAGTCCGCACACAAAAGATGATGGGGAAGAAGGGTATACATAACAGTAATACAATAATTCCATGGAGTTTATTCGTTTTGCCTATAGGCATCTAATCCTAATTTTTATATTGAGGTGGGGGAGAAACCTAGTTATACTTTGGATGAAATGTTCACCCTACTGTTAGGCCCTCTACAGGATAAAACTACACCAATCAATGCATTGCATTGGCAGAGACAAAAATAATTTCTTTAGTTCAAGCTAATGAAAACTGTTGAAACTCAGTTCTTGGACTTTTAGCCAACCCATGAGGATATTAGACTTTTCTTCCACCTACCTGAGTATCGTGACTTCTGCACAAGAATGTAAAGGGTCTACTCAAGAACACATAGAGCCTGAAAGCATTCACCTCCAAGGAGACAGCCTTACATCTAGACAAAGGGGAAGGATTTACGATCTACGTCAAGCTGCATCTGAAGCCAACTTGCTATCTGTTTGTTGTACCCCATATATTCCATTTTTTACTTAATCAACAGAATTATGTGTTTTATCACTTGCTCATACAAAAATACTAATATATTTACATGTTCGCAAGATGATCAGATATTCCTAGTGCTTCCCAAAGATTAGTTCATATACATGGATGAACATGAAAAGAAAGAAATAATGGTGATGGATTTCTTTTAATCCATATAAAAATGCATCACTTTAGCAAATAACTGCATTACTTCATAGGTACCCTTGCTTGATACTGAAACTAAAATTTTAAAAATTAAGTTGACAGTCAATATAAAAATATTAGTAGTAATACACAGATATCAAGAATTGTGAAAGAAATAATTGAATAATATGAGAAAATATGAATTATCTAGAAATGAACAATCTATACCAACTCAGCCTTCCCCATATGGATGCTCTTTTATAATTTGAGGTGTGTTAAATAATAAATTAAAGTGAGGCGAGCAGTGAATATGACTTAGTTCTACAAGCAGAAAATGGGGGGTGCTAAAGAAGAAGAGGAAAGGGAAGGCATTCAGATATAAAAGCATATATTATTTCTGTATCTTAGAGCCCTCTCTGTATCACAGAGACTCTGCCATGTAATTTGTTAAAAGGGCTCTCAAATATGAAAAAAGTGAAAAAACTTTCTTGCTTCATTTCTTCTGCTACTACAGAAGGCAGCCAGCTACGGGGTACCTAGAAAACAATTTGGTGGGATTCGACTTACTGCCTAGCAATTTGGAGCCTTATTTCAGTGCACAGCTTGGTTTCTGACCACTGGCCAAGCCTCTAGTGGAAAGGTCAACACTTTCATCTCATGCTCTGCCCTCAGGGAATATTCTCTATCCTCTGCTGAACAACTTCCTTCTTCAAATGTGAACACAGCATCTTTAGTACTAGGCAGACAGGCCTAGAAACTGGAGACCAATTTTATTAAATATTAATTTCTTACAAAAGCCAATAAATATATGAAGAAGTGTACTACATTACTAGCAATCATAGAAATGCAATTCAAAACTACATTAACATTTCACCTCACTCCAGTCAGAATGGCAAAGGTGAAGAATATGAACAATAACATGCTATAGGGGTTGTGGTGAGAAAGCAACATTAACACACTGTTGGTGGGACTACAGAGTGGTTCAGCCACTCTGGAAAGCAATTAGGACACTCCTCAAAAAATTAAGGATAGAAACAATGTATGACCCAGCTATCCCTTTCCTGGGTATTTTCCCAGAAGAGATAGAAACGGCATATTACAGTGACACAGCTACATCAATGTATACAGCAGTTCAATTTATAATAGCTAAATTATGGAATCAATCCAGATATCCTCACTAGATGAATGGATCCAAAAACCATGTTGCATACATACAATGGAGTTCTACTCAGCTATTAAAATGAATGATATCATGACTTTTGCAAGTAAATGGATGGAAATGGAAAAAATCATGCTGAGTGAAATAAGCCAAACCCTAGATTTAAGGGTCGAATGTTTAATCTCATATGTGGAAGTTAGAGTAAAACCTAAGGTAGGATGAAAGTTAGTCAAGTTTATTGATCAGACCCACCAAATTTGAAGTAACATATAATCTGGGGGAACTATAACTATAAAGATGGAGAAGAGGCTGTGGGTTACCAATACTGTAGGGTACACAACTCCCCCTGAAATGCCAAATAATACTCAGGCAAGTATTTAAAACTAGAAATTTCAAAAATTAATATATATGGATATGGTCATTTATATCTGTAATAGGGTAGAATTACAGAGGAGATGAAAATCGGGAAGTGGGTAAAGAGTGGGAATCCTGGCTAAGGATTGGGTTCAAGTTGCTCTGTCATTACATATGCATGAATGAATGAGTAGCAATGAATCCCTTCAATATGTAAGACTATGTTGTACCAATAAAAAAATTAATCTGTCACAACATATATGTAGGAGTTGACTCAAAGTCAACTTATGACTGGACATTTTTTTTTAGTTTAAAGGTTATCAAATGCCAAAAGAATTTATTTATGTATTCTGCATATTTGAAGTCAGAAGCAGAAGCAATCTTTATTATAAATGGGACTAAATGTTTTCAAGAAGGACCAGCTTGTTCAATTTTCATTTGAGTATTATCTAAGGTAGGTAGGTGTTCACAATCCTGGCTGCAAAGAAAGAATTAATCATAGAATTCTAAAAAATTTGATGTCAAAGCCCCACCTCATATCAATTATTTCAGAATCTCTAACAGAAAGGACATAAGTCACATTATGTTTTGTCATGCTCTTTTTTAGTATGCTATGTAAACCCTAATTTTTAAAACTGCAAACAATTTAAATATAATACAATTATTTTTCTAATTTTTCCATGTTTTTTTGTACCTGGGATTGAACTCAGAGGTGATTAATCACTAAGCCATATTCCCAGCCCATTTTTATTTTTTATTTTGAGATAGGGTCTCACTAAGTTGCTTAGATCCTCACAAAGTTGCAGAGGCTGGCTTTGAACTTGTGATCCTCCTGCCTCAGCCTCCTGAGCTGCTAGATTACAAGTATGAGCCACGATACCCAGCAGCTTTTCCATTCTTAACCTGCTTTTTGTAATATATTGGGGCTCCTTTCAAAATGAATGGTTGTGCAAAGGGCTTCTCTTGACATCTGAAAGCCCTATCTCAATTTCTTAACCAAACCTTGCCCTACCCAACCCTGGCGAATTTCTATGCTATTCATGTCTCTAATCTCTAAGCAGGACTTGGATACTTGTATTAAGTTAAATATGTTAATAATTTTAGCACCTTTCTTATCTATTATGGATACTTGTATTAAGTTAAATATGGTAATGATTTTTTAGCACTCTTCTTATCTATCGTGGAGTCTATTTATCCTCTCCTTGAATATAGGCTGGCCCCTGACTGCTTTGACTAGTGGAATATGTCCCAGATCTAGACTTCTTCTTCAGAAGTCCCAAGCCACCATTTAAGAAGTTTAACCACTATCCTGCTAGAGAAACCACAGGGAAATACTGTAGAAGAAAGCAGTTCTTGCTATATCTAGCCTCCTCACTATTACTACGGTGCCCAGCATCAAGTGAAACCATCATGAACCCCCCAGCTCTGCCCAACTTCCAACTAAACAGCACAGTGTGTCCCCAGTTAATATCACATGGTGCACCATAATCAACTCAAGCCCTGTTGAATTCCTGACTTACAAAATTGAGATATATAATAAATAGTTGTTCTTTTAAGCCAATGAGTGTGGGGCAGTTTGTTATGCAGATATAGATAAGTACTCAAAGGGAAGTTCTCTCTGCCATTAGGGTCTGCATAGCCATGAGCATACTAGAACAGGTTCTCAGGCCGTAATCTAGACTTACTGAATCAGGATCTATATTTTAATAAAATTTCTAAGACATCTGCATACATATGTAAATTTGAGAAGCATTGTATAGCTTACTTGTGACTGCCAGACACTTTAGTCAAGCTGCAAACTGGGAGTCCCAAATCATATGTCTGAAATGAGCATTCTTTATTCATACCAAATTCCAGAATGCTTGGTCTAAGACACTGATTCAGGCATTATGAGCACTACAACTTTAATGACCCTCATTATATATCTACTTATTAGTCACTCTTTTTGGAAGTGCTCCTTAGTTCCTAACAGCTACTTCAAAAACTCCTTGATGGGCAGACTTAATTCACTTTGTAATTCTCAAAACTCCCAATGCAGAATGGCAACTTAAAATTCTTCACTGAACAAATGGAAAAGAAGCGTAGAAAAACAAAACAAAAACGAAAACAAAACAAAATGCACCATACTGCTAAATGTGAGGGTGGGCGATTTTATGTCTACTCTTAATTACATTAAAAAGAAACAAGATTTATAAGTTTTGTAAAATGTCTTGGCACTATTTTTTTCTATTTAAGCTGTGCTTTGTATCTACAAAAAAGTCATTATTCAAACAAGTGCTAGTTGCTTATTTAGAGAAGGCAGTTTGCAGTTCGAATTGCATCCATCATGAACACCAACTACAACCTCAGGTGTCATACAAGGTATTAAGATATAGAAATGAAGAGAATGACTCAGCCCTGCCCTCAGAGTGCAGAGTCGGCTGCAGGAGACGGATTCATAAATATGTAACTTCAATATAATACAAGAAGGTGCATATAATTTCATGATTGGCAGGGATTTTAAAGAGCTTTCATGTAATCAATGCTTAATTCAACTTGAATCTTAATATGCCAAACCTAAGAACCTTTAGTGAACACTGTCTCCTGAGTCAATACATTACATTTCTAAATAACTTGAATTTTGGTGTTTTCTTATATTGAACCAATATTCTAAGTCCCTTCTACTTATAGGTTCGAGACCTGTCATCTCAGAGGCAGCACAATGCATATCTGATGATAACCTCTCATTACTATCTTCGGTATTGTTTCTCAGTAGTCTAAAAGCCTATGCATGAAGACTAGAAGTGAAGTTGCCATAATGGAAAGTATGTGAAGCCAATTACAGAAACAAACTAAACAAGAATTAAAAACAAACCAAAATAAATTTTAAAAATGGTTGTAAAGCAATAGTAATTATCAAGAAGAAAACTAGTTCAACATTGCAATATAACTTTCAACAGCAAAGCTGTGCAAGTTCAACCCAGCACACAGAGACGTAGAAATTCAGACCTTGACACAGGTACAGATACTTAGCAGAAGTGCCTGGGAGCATCTGGTTTTAATTCATTTTGGGAAATACTATTAGATTTAGAAATAATTTGTTTTAAAAAATGTCTATTTCATATCAAGCGTACTAGCCTCCCATGATGATTCTTGTACATAAATATATTAAATATTTTATTTTTAACTGATGCATAATAATCATACACATTTATGGAGTGCAGTCTGAAATTTCAATAGATACAATGTATTAAGGTCAGATCAGCATAACTGGCATATCTATCAGACATATCATTTATTTGATAAATGATATTATCTTTTGATGATAAATATATCTCCTCAGACATATATAATTTATTTGTGCTGGGAACATTCAAAATCTTCTCTACAGTTATTTTGAAATATCAATTAATTGCTGTCAACCATAGTTATCCTACTGTGCTAAAAAGCATTAAAAGTTATTCCTCCTCGGGGCTGGACCGTGGTGGCTTGGCAGTT